>JABUIW010000141.1:505403-567491 GCA_013363375.1 Menidia beryllina | reverse complement strand
GGACTGACCTTTTATCCCGTCACCAAGGTAACAAGCCTGAACCAGAGCCAGCTGATCCAGTCACATTAAACCAAACACATTTATATACTGGTTTTTATTAGGAGTTCTTCAGTGGTGGAGAAAGCGCCCAAATCAATAGTCATGTTACTCTATTCTTAGAAACAGTTTTCATCTTAAGTGAGATGCAATTTTTTAAAATGTTCTCACTTGATAGACCCTCTGCAGGCATAATGATTCTGAGCAATTTTTTTTCTCCCTTAGTCATTGGTAGAGTTGATACTGTCATGAGTACAATGAGCAGTCAGAAGTCATAGACAGACATAAATGATGACACAACCACAGATATAACCAGCAGCTATGCATCCGCAGCCTTTCGCTATTAGGGCCATGCTAGCGGAAACCTGTGGTGACAAACTAAAACCTGAATAAATGAAATTATACGTGTGCCTTTGTACGCATGATACATTTAGTGGTATGTTGTTGTGACTGGACCCAATATAGAACTGGATAAGGCCTTCTGCAATTGAAGGATTATGACCCTCATAAGTTTTTCTGCTCGGACAGTTATTTTTAAAGTAATCTGTTCCCACTGAGTCAGGGTGGAAGTGATGAGTGGCTGCTGTCGATTGGAAACGGGAAAGGCCTTGTTTGTGAAAAGTGACCTATAGAAGAGAGACATGGATAAATAGAAATAGTTATAACTTGATCGCATGCAATAGGGCTTACAAAAGATGAGGTTGAGGGAGAGGGCCGAATCATAAAAGGAAGTACATTATGAGTTGTAATGTTTTGCTTATTAGTATGCAATGAAAAAATGGGTCGCTTTTATCATCGGGGTAAATGTCATCACTCCTCTTTACAACTTTGCGTCAGTATATTTGGATTTTTTAGGCATTCAAAGTTCCGTTAAGGTCCAGTCAGAGCATGTCAATAGATTATTTACTTTTTTAGCCATTGTGTTGTTAAAGTTATGACTTGAAATGTTGTCCCACTGCACAACCCAGTTTTGCCATGCTTTAGCCTTTTGCCTTAACTCAAAACAAACCATACCTTTCAGGACATTTTCATATTACAGAGCCTCAAACTTTCTCATTTGACACTCCAATTGAAGCCTGTGGAGTCTGAGATGTACCTCTAGTTTTTTGTGTACATGATTTCCCAAGTATGTGCAGTCACACAATTGTTGGGACATAGAACATTTCTTGGATATTTGCCACTCGTGAATAATCTCTCTTATGAACTCAAGAACGTTTGGAAATGTTGTTTTAACACTTCTAAGACTGATGGGCCAAAACAGCTCTGATAGAAAAGGTGCATAAAATCAGTGCTAATGTCTTTTCTTCCTTGGCATTGTGTTATCACACACCTGAACACTGCAGACCCACAAATTCCCAGAAATTCTCTTCTTTTTTAAAAGTTCATAAATAACACTTAATCATTAAATTAAGTAAATTTGATATGCTGCCCGGTGGTTTATTTATCCTCTTAATTCCTTTGGAAGCAGCAAAGATACACTTTGTTCACGCACGGCTTCTGCATTTTTTCCCTTTTTTCTGAAATCAATATGTTGCAAAATGTCATGTATTGGAAGTTTGACGTTGTGGTTACCTAATTCCTAAACCTAAAAGAGTCTTTTAACAATTACATGTGTTTGTTTTATCAACCAATTATCAACCATATCTCCTCCATGTTTCTTGGGATAGTCTTATTTGCCACTCCTGGGGTCATTCATATTCCGGATTCATTGAATCCAGGGTATGATTTACAGAGGACAAACACGGGTTATGCAATCTAAGATGGTTTTATGGGAAAAATCGGAGTGTTTTTCTTTTGTACTACTCATTGAGTCAAAAAATCAAGATAAGAAATACTCCCTTTACAAATCGCATGATCACAATACTGACATGCAGGCACATGTGGAGGTCAGACAGCAGTTGACCTTTCTCTGTCATGTAATGGCAAAACATAATTCACCCTTCTTTAACACAGTCTTTCAAGGGTTTGATAATCAGGTAGAGCAAAAGGAGGAAGAAAATAGGTGGGGGGAAAAGGAGGGGGAGATGGATGCTGTCTGCTCACTATCCATGCGATTCATATACTGTCTGTTCTGTTGGAGCCTCCTTTTTATTTAGTGCCTGATGCAGGAACATTTTATGATATTCAATTCCCAACTCTTCACAACCTTAATGCTTTTTAATCTTCTTTTTGAGCCAGTCAAACACAGTTGAGCCAAACTGCTTGACCTATGTCGCCATTGCAAAGCGGGTTCCCATCTCATGCGGTAACACTAATTTAATTCTCCTCTCTAGTGGGGGGATGGAGTGAGCTTTGTGTAAATGTGGGGGTCAACGGGGTTAAATTCTGGATTTAATGGAATATAGCTTCTCAGACACATATTGGTGTTGTGGGGGAGGTAAACAATTCACACAATCCCCCCTTCGCCTCATTCTCATAACATTCAAGGAGCAGGTACGCAACGGGAGCTGCATTGTGCACCTTTGCCAGTCATGTTCCGATGGGGTGTGAAAATCAAAGCAAAAATGTCTGGAGGTATTCAGGAAGAATAGTTTTTTTGTCATCTTCAATTCTACCAGGAACTTTTAGCTTAAATATCTACATTACTGATCATGTAGTTTGACAATCATCATCCTCAACAAGTGAAATTGGTTTGGTAATATTTTGATAAGATTTGATTTTATAGAAAATATATCTAAATTAAATATGCTTGTAGACAGTTTGTTGTTTAAATGTGTTGTTTGTTGTCTAAATTGGCCTATATTACATATTCAACCCTTTCAGAAAACAAAACTGTTTGTGTTGGCTCTGCTAATTAGCTTCTTTCTTTGAACCATTATCACATTATATTTCCCTCTGACAGTTTGACTTCATGTTTTTAGACTCAGCTATTTCTTCTATTTATTTGCGCCATCCTGTAGTTAGGTAATTCCCCTACCCTTTTTCAATCAAACTGAACATTTGTCTATAAAATCATTCAGCTGAGCACATTAGGGCTCTGTCATTTGACTTTAATTTATCATTTTGACGTTTGGGTTGACAGTTTGATAAAAGAGCTACATTGCTCCCACATCTGCTCTCACATTTATAGTTATAAGCCACAAAAAGGTTTTGAACAAGAATGGCACCAAGATTAAGTGCATTTTATTGGTCTTTCCTTTAAAATTTACACAGTAAAATAATGACAGTTTTGTTAATCTAAATCAATAGTAAACCAATTTTTTAAAATGTCTTTCACTCATCTCTGGGCAATTCTTAGCTGACTTAGATTCCTTAAAAGACAGGGAATAGTCAGCCAGTCAGGGAACAGTAAACCAGTATGTGTTGAAATAGAATGCTTGCAATTAAGGTTCAGAAGAACAGTTAACCAGAACAGGATTCCTTGGGGCCTTTTAAATAAAACATCTACATATATCTACATATCTGAACATATATCTTAGCTTAGAGGAATTGCAGAGTTCAGTTAGATTTACATTGAGTTTGCTATTGTGGATGACGCTTTTTCAGGTTTTCAAGTTCTTTTTTTCTAACAAGCTTTGATACGACTATGGTTGTTCCCAGTTACCTCACATACTGAAAGAACAGATTAGGAGGAGGAGCAGTGCACAGAAGGACACAGATTTTTTGTGCCAATCCTCCCCTCACCTAACGCGGCTGGTGGCCAGTGAGTCAAGCCCCTGCATAAACAGAGCTGTCACCGAAATGTGATAAGAAATGTGCAAACGAGACTTTCTCAAACTAAGCATAAACACAATCAGGGATGATTGGAAAAAGTGACTCAAAGACCATCTGCGTGCGATGTCAGTGTTTTTCAGTCATGTGGTGCCGTGCGCCAAGTGTGTGGGTTTTCATGTAAAATTGTAGAATGAAACAGAGACTGTGACACCAGTTACCACAGTGTATTTCTGGAATGAAAAGCTGCTGACCACTGCTTTCTGCTGACAATATGCTACTAGGGGACATAGGGTGATGAGCGTCTTCACTCACAGGGGAAAGGACAGAGTTTTCATAAGTGTCAGCAGAGATCCAGTTACCTTCCACCTCCCATTTCCTGGTAACACAGCTGACCAAACCCCCTACATGACATGGATGTGACCTGTCCGTTTGAATTGCGACAGGTCAAAATCACAGCTGGGTCTGTGCCCATGATGTACGGTATCAGAGCAGTGTAAAAAAAAGAAGAGGGTGGAAGGCGCTTCAAAGCTCCAGCATGTCTTGTCCACATTACATTTCACTATCAATAAGCATGGTAAACAGACAGATAGGCACCTTTTTGATAGGAAATCAGATGCTTTTTGCATACTTAATGTGCAAGGAAACACATCCTAGGTAATTGCAATATCTGATGCTTACCGAGGGCTTTGGCAGTGAGGTGGCCAAACTATCTCGCTGTCTTTTATAGTGTGCATCTATGAGAGAACAAGAACAGGATTTCATTGCTCCCCACAGTACTCACATGAGCCATAAAAGGCTCCAGCTTGTTGCTATGGAGCTTTGACTTGTATCAAGGAATACATAAGTCGAAACTGGATAGTTATTGTGGATACAGAGCACAAGCTCATATAAAAAAATACAGCTGCTTGTCTTACCGGACTATTTTTCTCTCTTGCCTTATATTCCACTTGGTTGGTTTTATAAATGAAATGCGCCTGTGGAATTTTAAGACCTGCAGGCACTGCTCGAACATAAACTGGGCGTTTTTGTGCAGGTTGAGTCAGTGTGTATTTGCAGACTCTTGGTAAGCCTAATTTATCCTCAGTTCCTTAGTATACACAATGCAGTTGTTTGCCGAATCCTTTGAAATACATAACTGCATTAACATTGCTGGTTGCATTTGCTTTGGATGTGGTTGTCTTGCATTGCAGTCTCTTGATTGTGATGATTTTTGAGGCAAGTCTCTAAACACACATCGTAAACAAGGACGCATATCATGGGCTACCTCAGTGGTTTTATGACGAAGAAGTATTTCCGAACAGGACTTTATTGTCAGTGGGCTTCATTCATTCCAGGGAAAAATATGATATGTTTGCATGTTTCAAGGACATTTATTTGAAACTCAAAATACATTAACAAGACAGTGGACTTTTCACTTCTCCACATTTTTTATTTTAGTCAGGGCATGATAAATAAAGCACTGAAAATGTCATGAATATTTCACAGACTCTTCAAAAGTAGTTCACCTAGCCTAGTTAACAACTAGTTAAGCTAGCAACTTAGCAAGCAACTTAGCTATCTGAGTAATGCAGCTAAGTCAGAGACATTCCTATTTCCATGACTCCATTTTTTGTTGAAATTGTTGTTTTGAACAAAGCAATAGTTCAGCTGTTAGAAGAGCAAGACTTTTTGATTTTATTAAATCCATGTTGGATCTTTTATTAAAAGACCCTGCTTTTCAGCCCTCGGCTGAATCATATACACAACGACACTGTTGGTGTGATGGTACCACCAGAGTAATTGAAAATGTATGTAGTGTTGATGCTCTACTCAGGTCAAGCAGCAAAGGCAACAGATCTAACAAATCACCACTAAGCTAATTATTTAAGTGTACCCACCAATCCAAATGCTAAGTTTTTAAATCAGCTGAATTTTTTGAGAAGGAAAAAGCATTGGGCTAAACTGTTTCCCAAACCTGGTCCTCAAGGTACACAACCCTGCATGTTTTCTACGTTTCTTCACCTCAAAACGCCAGATTAAAAAAAATGGGTCAGTTCTTTAGCTCTTTAAATCCTACAGAATCTTGCCCACTCATTTAGACAATAGAGCTGTATATACCAACTACCACATATACCAACTAGGCCACATAAAAAGAAAAGAATGAAGCTGTATAACATCTGTCAAATGGATTTTTTCCCCCTCCATGAAGCATGATAGAATATGTGACATCCTCATCTTTTATTAATCATACCTTTTTCAGAGTAGCAAGCTAATGGCACATTTATAGAAATGTAGTATTTGACTGAGAATGGATAATGACCGTTCAATAAGTATGTTAATAACTACTGCATCTAGTTTCGGTAAGCAGTTTGGTTTAAAAATGTGTTGCCAGTGCATTATGTCATGTCCTTATTGTAGAGGAGAGACGCACACACCTAAACCTTTCGTGACTATATCGACAGAGAAACATTTTCACAATGGCCTCTCAGATGAGGATGACATTTAAGACTTTTCCTCCAGTCATTTTTTTTCCCACCATTGAATTAATATCAACGGGTGTGTAGGTGTGCTCTGACCTGCACAAAGATTTTTTGTACTGCATTGATCTAGAAAAGCCCACAATAAATTATATTTGAAGGGCTAAGAGTCAGGTTTCCCTTCTTGTACAGAAGTCCCTAAAGAGCTTTAATAAAAAAAAGCCCACTTATGCCATTATATAGATGTTCACAATGAATATTACTGGAACTCTTAAGTATCTATATGTAGAGCTGTAATTAATGCTACCATGAGTTTTTAAAAAAAAACACATTTTACAGGCACTCTATTTGCGGCACCAGCCTGATGAGATAAAAGGAAAAGCAAAGCGGAACGGACAGATTCGGAACGACAAAGGCTCGAAATTAGCATGGTTATACAGTTCAATTTCACACATTTAAATGGTTGAAATACACGTTACGAGCGTGGGTAGGATCCATTATTTGCTGGTGTTGACCACTTACCCAGTTGTTATTGGACACTTTGAGTTTAGTTCAGGTTTTTCTGTTTAAACCAATTTGGCAGACAGAAACGCCTTTATATCCACATCAACTTACTTTTTTGACATGATTGTTGATAATAATTGATCGGTACAAGACACTGACAAGAAATGCAGAAGAAGAACTGCCAGAAATTTCAACAGATTAAGGTTGCCTCATCTGTTCTCCATACAAGTCTCCCCCTTTTTTGTTGTCAGCACAGTGCAGAAGACGCACTGTCTTTCATATGTGCTCTGCGAAGCTGCTTCCCTCAGATAATATACCAAGATCCTTTGGGACTCTCCAGAGACTCCAGGCTGACAAGATGTGCTTGTCTGATAACAGAAAGTGATGTGTACAAGTGTAAACATTCAATAATATCCCCTCAATTCCTTGCTTGCTGCCTTACTCTTATCTGTATCACAGCCATTGAGGGTTTTTCTTTCTCTCTTGTGAAATCATCTGTGAAGTCTAATTAAGGCGGAGTGGAAGGGTTTTTAATTCCTTTTGAATTTGATGCATGGGAATGTGCTGTCCAGCTAAATCTGATTTAGCTTAATACCATGAGGGCAAAGGTGTAGTTTGCACAGCAAAATAAACGTACTTTTTTTTAAAAACGGTATTCAGACATGCAGTCAAATGTGATTACAGCCAGGCTGTTTTTAAGAAACAGGAAATTGCTACTGAAATAAATTTCCTGTGAATCTGTTACTCAAGACGAAAAAGTCAAGCCAGTGAAGAAGAGTCACCCTTAAATGGAAACTTGGGGAATTTGAGATATATTTTGATTTGAATTTGTTTTGTTGGCAAGCTTGACTGGAACTATACAGAATTAGTAATTAGTTCAAATGAAAAAATGCCTTAAGATGAAATGTCTTAAAAAAACACAAATAACGCAAAAAAAAAGAAAAAACAAAACCGAATGTGACCGAAAACCGCCCTAACCACAGTATATCAATCTCAGTGCTGCCCACCATCAGTTAGAACTGATGAAGCCTCTTTGATGAGAGGCGAGACGTTTTCTAGAAAACTTCATGTCCAGTTGCCTAACTGAACTTTCAAGCTAAGTAAAGCCACAGCATTTGAGAGGGCAACTACCTCTCCGTGTCAGCAAATGGACAATATGAATGTTCTATGAACATTTGCTCACAACTTAGCAGTTGTTGCATGTTACTGTTTGCCTAGAATACATAAAACATTCATGCTACATTCTGCATGTAGAAACATCAGTAGCAAATGAACAGTTCATCAATTATTCTTGTTATGATCAAAAAGTTGTTTCAACTGTCTGTTTGCAAACACTGTCATGAATAGAGAACCTTTACATATACTGTAAGCAACTATACTCATACTTTGTATAGCAGCGTGCAGCTACACATTTGTGGGTTAAACACATCTTGTGACGTATAATCCCTAGAAACAGATATACAGTAATTTATTTGTAAGTTTTTTTTTTCTTTGGTACCAGGAATTTACAGGTTTACATTCACTGTTCCTTTGTTTCCGATATGAAATCCCATTATGCAGGGATAATGAGCTTAAGGCCTTTTGAGTTTATCTGCATTTGTACAATGATAAATTCAGAGTAAATGAAGTCTTGGTTGGTCATTTTTTGAACTGCTGACTACATGAGAGGTTCAGGAAAATTGTCCAGAAACATTGCTCTCGGGGTCTAGTGTTTCCAGATGTGTAATGCTCTCCTTGTTACTCAACATTACTACATTAATACATCAGCTTTAGGGCCAGAAATGGTTAAAGTTCGACTATGGGCGCAAGGGTTTCGACTGAAGAATGCACGGTTACACCCCAGGATTAGGTAATCTGTTAAAGCCGATCCAACACCGTTGTGAGCGGTGATGTGACAACAAAAAGACGTCACTTCCCGAAATATATCTCTTTCTACAACACCATTTTTGTTACATCCTAGAGGAAGTCACAGATGGCAACTGACCGTTAATTCTGGTGTGTTGACACTTTCCATTTTGCAGACTGCAGATATGCGCTTTTTATAAGGAATGTTAAATACCTCAGTGACCCATACTCAACACTGGGCCTTTAAGACAGTGCTTGCTCGCCTGGATCAGGATAAATAGTTTCTGGATTTAGCAGCATTGAGATTATTGGTAAAAGTTTGAGGTTGCAGATGAGGATGCAGTTTGCAGCCTCATTTCTATGTGCTTACGATATCATTTAAAAGCCTCAGGGTTGATCTACATGCAAAGAGTCCATTTCTCAGTCGAAATAATGTCATCATTATTTTATATTAACATTTTCTCAACCATGGGATTCCAGTGCCAATAAATTCTTTCTATAACCCTATATGTTTAATTTGATCATTTTTAGTGCTTTCTCCAAATGTAAGCCATGCCAATGCCCTATTTCGACAGGAAATTTCTATAAATTAAAACCTTGCCACCTTGCAACACCCCTTGCGATTGTCAATACCCCTTTAGAAAAAGAGAAAGAAATATAATGAGCTGTATTGTGCATTTATTGGTTTCTCACTTAGATGGATGTCTTTTCTTTTTTCCCCTTTACACAGTTCCTATGCCTGAAGAACATCAGGACTTTCCTGGTGGCGTGCAATGAGATATTCGGAATGAAGAAAAGCGACCTGTTTGACGCCTTTGACCTTTTTGACGTCAGGAACTTTGGGAAGGTAAGGAAACTCAGAGTGTCGCTTTGGCATGGTTTTGGCCTTTGGGCTGTCACAGAAGATCCCAACTTTTCTTTGGAATTGAGAGTAAGAGTCTAAAAGATTTTGTTCACGTTTTTCCTTGGTCAGGATTAAGAGCGTAGCCGGGGTTCATTACGGTGTGAGGACTGTTGGACTTTGCTTAGAGGGCTTGTGAAAGTGTCTGCAGCTCCATCGACAAGAAGTTCCCGGGGGGTTTAATTAGAAACTGCAGTCTTGTGCAGCTCCCGATGCACATGAGTGGGTTATGAGATGACAGGCTCAGGTATCCATATCTTGAAACGTGCAGGCGTGCTTCATGAGGAGAAATACAGCAGGACAGAGGAACCATCATTTTTGTGACAATACCCCTGAGAATGGAGATTTTGAGGTTCTTCAGCATTGCCCATGGATATCAATGTTTTTGTGGCCAGTTAGAAAGTAACAAAAAACTGCTAACAGTCTTTTAAAGTTAGATCATGGAGTCAACAGGGTGTAAAGCCTTGACACCTCCCTTCTCAACAGCAGTGCCATGCTCCTCTTGGAGATTTTTAAGGCATTGTAGGCACAAAAGGATGTATAATAATTCTGGCTTGTTTAAGCTCTGACCCAGAGTCTCCACCCTTTCAAAATGAACCCGTTAAAACACATTCAAGGCAGTCAAATAGGAGGCCACGACCTAGAGCCACTCTTAGCTCCTACCATATGCACAAGCTCCACATCCTGTCTTGGAATGAACCCAGATGTTCTTGTAAGGAATCCCATAGCACAACTTTTCCTTCACTAATCAAATGTTACGATTTATATTTAAATGCATATATAAGATATACATGTTTTTCATTTTATTTCCTTGTATGTGAAAACCTTTCCATTTTTCATTTTTCAGTCAGTTCTAGTCCTTTTCACTAGAACTGACTGCTGGGCAAAGACCCACAAAGTATGGTGATATTGAAAAACTTTGAGATAGTAGGGACATGACTGGTGAAACTAAATCAAATGAAACCATCTTAGTGGTTTCCAAATGAGCTGATTTACTGACAAATTTGGCAGTGACGTCTGAGCCTTTGAACCTCCCTTTTTCATTACAAACCCACAGATCACAGCTTGTTAGAGGCCTCCTGAGCTGTTTCCCTGTTGTATATGTCCCTAACTGCAACAAGTTTCATCTGGAAACATTTATTTGTGAATTTATCTGTGTGTTTGAACTGATCTTTTCAGTTTTCAGTCAGAATAAAAAATGAGCAACACCATCTGTCCTCAGCGGGAGCCGAGTCTCCATCTGTAACAGAAACTGTATGATGACTAACTGGCTGCTATTCTGTGAAAAATATTCTTTTGATTGACATGACTAGCAAAAGACTAAATCTTCAAACTATTGTCCTCCAGTTTTCCCTATAAGCAAAGAGATCTTTTGAAACAGCATATATTCTTAGAGTGAACAGAGAATAAAAATGAGAAACGCTTGAGAACAGAACATTTTTATCTCTGCTGGTGCACACTGCTGAATTAAGCAGCTGAGGAAATTAAGGCATCTTTTGATTAAGTCATTTATAATTAAAACACTTTGGACCGCTGGCAAGTTTCTTTCTCAATGCCAGGAAATATTCTCACTCAGATACTTGGTGGGTGAGGGTAACACAAATCTTTATCCTTGCCCCTGGGATAAAAGATCCAGTACAAAAATGACATTAAAAAAAATTCTTATTGAGAGCTGGAAAGATGAACTCATCCTTGTGATTTTGCATTTGTGTGATTTTCTATTGAAATCTTAATCTCCACATGCTGCTTTATTGCTGAGAGACTCTCTGGGGTGTTTGTAACACAAAAGAACTGTTTAAAGTGCTGCTAGCCTATTAGCATAGCACAAAAAAAACACACAGTTTCTAAAAGTCCTATTTAGCTGTGGTAATATTTAGCTGCTTTAGTGTTTCTATTCTAAATATTTTAATTAATCTGAATTAAAAAAGGATACTAGCAAGTTAAACGTCACCTTTTTACCGAACAGGTTTCAATATGTCTAATCTTTTTGTTTAGTTAGCTACCTAGTGGCTAGCTTTAGCACAGAGTAAATGTATAAAAAGTTTGTCAATGCTTGACAGACATGGTGGAAATTTCTGAGCCCAAACGTGACTTTTGTTAATCTGAACAGGTCACAAGAGGACTGATTTTTAGGTCTGATTTGTAAAATGTTGCTGTCCCCTTCCCCCACTGAAACACTTGGCTGTAATGGACATCTTGATGACTCTTGGTTGAATCCATCAGTGGCCAGACTGAATCAAGCACACTGACTGTGTTAGCTGGTGGGTAATCCTCGCTCGGCTGGTTCTGCAGAAACTAATGGAGTGAGGAGAAAAGGGAATGGGGAAATCAGCCATTCACGGTCAGCAACACCGCTATTTGCTATGCCCCCCCACAACCGCAATTGTTTTAAAAATAGCTGCCAGACTGAGTGAACAAATGAATACAACATCAACCTTGCCACCCTCTTTTGTTGAATACCATAGTCTTGAAGGTCTGTTTTAGGGAAACCTCTCTGTGGTTTAATAGTCATGTGTAACTCTTCAACATTAGTACATCTGAAGGAGCATCAGAGGAAGAGTCATCATAAATCATGACAAGTCCGAAAAACGGTAATTGTTTTGGACGTACTGATATCACAAAAATCTCAATCTAACAGGCTGTTGGTGATTCAACACTTCTTCATATGGAAACATAAAGACAGATGCTGCAGGTCTGTCCTTACAACTATCTCCTTAGTGCGAGAACATCTGGTTTAGACATCTGTCTCTTAGACATGTGAGGGCTTCTGATCTCTTTAGGGCAAAGTGAAACCTGGCTGTACAGGCCATGCACACACAGACACACACCTGGCAAAAAAAAGAGACAGGAAGGTTGAAGAATTATCAGAGTTGTGGTTTGAAGAATTTAAAAATGTTTTTCTTGATATGTAGTATTCAATAGTGATTGCAAGAAATTCAGCATTCATGAGCATTTCACCATAAACAAGTGGTTTGTCTGCTAAATGTAGTTTTTTTTTTTTAAGCTACGCACAGAAGTTTGTACCACAACATTTATTGGTGTAACTGTTGCTACTTCTCAGAATGCTGATAATGCAGTTTAAAACATACAGCCAGGAGTTGTAGATGTCAGCAAGCTTCAGTCACCCTCTTGTGATCTTGTGAGAAAAGAACAAAAATCCTCACGTATCCCTTGTTGTGACATACATCAAAACCACCACTGCCATCATAATTCCTGATGGTGAGTGACTAAGTGTCTCACTTCTATTTTACTGCCATTTCCAGTCTGATTCAAAATAGTAGCAAAGTGCTGACATGAGGTGTCCATACCCATAGTCACATGATGGATGTTTTATCAGAGCTTGGAGAAAAATAGTCATCACTGCTTGTCCAGGTCACATTTGACCCATATTTGTTTTCTAGAAGACCATTACAGTTAAGAATTTGATTGTAAGTGATGATGTTTGAAGATAGGCCCCGGTAGACATCAAAGAGCACACAAATGATTGATTAATCAATACGACTGCTGTTAACTTGCTTCCCATCATCTGTAGAAAATTCAAATTTTTGTGGTGTGACAGCTTCCTTTAGCTGGTCCAGAAGAGACAGGTTTGTGTTTTCAAGCGTGTTATATGGAAATAATCCGTTCACGAGAGCTTAATACTTCATATTGCCTGTGCAGCTGTTGCTAATTCAGTCACCTGTGACATATTCACCAGATGTTTCTTGTAGATACTCTGCAGCAGTTGTAGAATGTAGTAGATCAGGTTATGCATCGTTGAAGTTTCTTTCATTCTTTATTTGTCTGCTGGCGCAACAACGTTAACATGAAGTAATCCTACTACTGAATGTCAGCTGCTTTGAGTTGCCTAATGATGATGATGATGTGGTTGGCGTCCGTTCTTGCCTAAGGTGTGGAAAAATGACACACCAGAGAGAGTAGACATGGGATGGAAGAGGGAGACAGACAGTGAGGGGTTATTGATCGGTGTCCTCTTCCTCAGTTGACCGTGATAAATCTAACTGTGGAAATCCACTAAAAGCTGATGCATATCCTTACCAGCCCCCCATCATTTCTCCCTCTCCGTCTCTTTCCTTTGTCCTTCAGCTGTGCTCTCTGCAGCACATCTCGTGGGTTAGATATCATATAGCAGCTATGGACTAATGGATACTTGGGGTTCAGCATTGTACTACAAGGCACAGCTGCAGGTTTTCAATGATTTTGAAGGCTTGTTTTAGTAGCCGATCAGCATAGTGGCTGAATAGTACATGATATTGTTAGAATAAATAAAAAAAGATAAAAAATGAAACAGAAATAGATCAAAATCCTCTAAATTGAATTTGAAGTTTTTTCCAGAACATTTCAGTCAGAGAGTGGACCAGCAGATGAGCTTTTCCAGTACAGTGTAGGAGGCTGGAAATTTTGACTTGGTAGGTGTGGATCACTTAAACCTTCAATTAAGTTGTCAGCCATTTGGAGCTGTGAACACGCCTACAGTGATCCTAATTAGTCTGTCTTTGTAAGCGCAGCCTTACTTTAGTGATCTAAAGGCTTTTCCTTAACAATCCCTCAAAAGCATGTAAAATATGAAAATGTAAGAAACAGGCAGGATTTGATTTAGGTGAGTATTGATCACTCAGATTGGGCCTTGATTAAGCCAAGTTGATTACAAAATCCTACCAATACAATTACTCTTTGTTTTTAGGCAGACAGCTGAAGATAATGATAATTTATTAAACAATCACCATATAGTTTGCATTAATTCTTGCACACCGAGATATTTATGGTATTCATTGCCCAGCAGCTCAATTAACTGTTGAAATGTAAGAGTGTCATCAGCATACATGTGAGGCTGTCATACCACAGAATTTTACATTAATTTGACCGCAAACAGAACTAAAGTTCAAAGAAGTCACAGCAAGGAATAATTAAAAGAAATCACAATGGCAGCAATTTTCAGACTACAGGCAAAAGTAGCCCAAATCAAAATTTTGGCTACTTCTTGTCTATTTAGATTAGTAAAAATGTTTAAAAAACTGTGAACAGTTTATGTCCATTTTTTTCACTTCAGACTCGGACCTCTTTCACATATAGCCCTTCTCAAAAACTTAAGAGTTGATAAAAAAATATGATGCAAAGTGAGGTGGCGTCAGGGGGCAGGGGTCACCTGCGGAACATGACTGGCCACCCCAGGTACTTGCATCGGTTAGCTAATGTGCAAATCCTTAAGTTGACTACCAGCTTACTCTCTTTTGCCTATATGAGTTCAAACTTATTGGTCAGTCCCTATTTTTTATGTAACAAATATGTGTGCATGACTGAGTGCTACGTTGATAGATTATGCTTGAAAAGTTATTAGTGATCAAATAAAAAGCTGTGGAAAATTATAGTGGAAATGAAAAGTGCTCGAAATATGGAGACCTTCATTGTAAGGATGAATAGAGTACAATACTAAACACTTCCGCTATTCGAGGTCTGCGTGAGAATGCACTGGAAAAACATGAGGAACAGTTGTTGGTACTTGTTTGTTGTATGATGTTTTATTAATACACAAACTACATCAGGAATACATAAAGACCATAAATACTACTACTTCTATGACTGTTAAACATTCCACCTATCGGCTAATATTTACTTCTGTCAAGACAGCTACTAGCTATTTGTGATATGAATTGCACTTGTGGATCATTTAAGGGCCATAGATCGTTCACACCATAGTCTGATGGCAATCACATTTGAATTATAGTGTGAACAACCATGCCTCAATCAGTTTTGATCCACATTCTCTGTGTTTTAAACGCTTCACGTAGCTGCCACTTTTCAATGCGATTTGACTTAAGATCATCTCCAAAACTTTCTGACACAGCCTGCTGTGTTGGAGGCTCTGTGGATTATTCATGGCTCCCAGTGCCTGCATGGCAGTTGCTTCCACTGGATTCACAATTGGGTTTCTCATAAGCCCGAATGCGCGCACACACACACACACGTGTGCAGAAATCGCACACACACACAGACCGAACCCAATCACGGCTCACCAGGCCACACAGCCTCCTGCTCTGCCTCTTTGCCTGCCAGCTGCAGGAATGGATTGCTTCTTTGATTGTTTCAGGGTGTGGAAGAAAAACTTCTTTGATGCTTTCAGGCATCTGTTTCATCCCTGTAATGGCTCACTGGTTCTCTTAGCCATGGCAAACTTCACCTGTCTATGTTTAGACAAACGCAACAAAAGCAGAAATTTAGCATATTTTCAGAAGTGTTTGTTTTCCTAACAGATGCGCATAGGTCCGCAATTCAAAGAGAATACGTCTAAAATCTAATTCACTCTCTTGTTGAACTCAAACAAGAAGTAGAACAATCATATTGATCCTATTTCCATATGAACAGAATCATGACTGATTATTTTCTTTGGTCACTCATTAAAGAATAACCTATTGATAAACCTTCTTGTGCCAGCTGAAAATGAGCGAGCTCGCTTTGCTAACCAATGTTTTGGTATTGAAAAATGATTTGATGTGGTTTACATGGAACCAGACTTTCTGAGTACAATAGTTTTCTAAGATTCTCTTTATTTTCATGAACATTACTTACTATTCAAGTCAAGAAGCCACTGAGAGTGAAGTCAGCTTGTAAACAAACCTTTTCTTTTTGCTGAAATCATCAAGAAAACACAAATAAATAGATGATTTCATTTGAAATTTAGTGTGGAGAAAGTCAAACAATTCAAGCCAATTAGAGTCCCATTCAATGTAATATAATCATAACCAAAGACCCAATAAAATACAGTTATATTTAATGAATGTAACCTAACAGATTGCACCAAATATTCTCTTCTTCAGTCCACATCCTGAGTGTGCACATTTAAAGATGAAGAAGCCCCCATAAGAACTGGAATTAGAACCAGAACCAGGTAGAGTGGTCATTTTTCAGGAACAATAGGATATTTAGAGAACAGGAAAGATGGTCAGAAAACACCATGACGGCAGCTCAGGGACACCTGAAGAGAAGGAGAAACAGAAGTTATTAACAAAAAAAAAAGAGAAAAAGGCAAATAGGTGAATCAGAGTGAGGAAACGTTCATTTTTTAAGTTCCCCCCAGCTGTCTAGGCCTAAAAATACCTTATAAGTGCATGTGACCCATTCAATTTTTAGAAGGAGCGCCAAAGCTAACAGAGGCTAACACTCATTCCCACCATTTACCCTCTTAGGTTTTCAAATAAAGGTGAAAGAAAAATGCCACACTTTTACATGTGAATAAGATGTGTGTGTGTGTGTGTGTGAGCTGGTGTCTCCCCTGAGGACTGACTCATCTCAGGTCCTTGCAGCAGGAAACAGGAAGAGGAAACGGCCACATCAGGCCCCCCCACCCCCCACCCCCCGGACTGTTTCTCTGTGTGTGAGCATTTAAACTTGACTTCTGGTGTAAAGCTACGTTGCCGCTGGTACGATCGGTGAGCGTTATACGTTTTTCGGCACTGCATTTTGAATAAAAATCTACTTCAAACCATCTGGTGACTTGTATTTTTCACCGATCCCCTCCTGGGGCCCACAAACCTGTCAAGACATATGGTTTGTGTGTGTGTGTTTGTGTGTGTGTGTGTGTGTGTGTGTGTGTGTGTGTGTGTGTGTGTGATACCAGGACAATTGAACTTCCACGCTTGCCTCCTTGTTCCTGTGACCGGGCCCCGGCCTCTGGAAGTGGAGGCATGTGTGTGAATTTGGGAGAGTTTATGAGTCAGAGAGGGAAATAAAGTGCAGTCTGTATGGAAAACTGAATAGAGGAAGGTTTATATTTTTGCTACTTTTGATCTGCCGTGGTCAGTGTGTGTTTCAACTCCTTGCCCCATACCAGTTCAAAAGGGAGGTTTTCACATGCACTGCGAATCGTGCACATACTATATATATAACCAATTTAAGTCTCTCCCCTTTGCATGAGGGTTTCTTTCAAATTCACTATAGTGCAGTGAGGCAGCAAAACACCTTTCGGTTATTGTAACTCTGGGCTTCATAAATTAGAATTGTTGCCCCGTTTGATTATTGACTGTAAAGCGTAAATAGCAGGAAGTCATCACTCATTCAGCCAGTGACATTAACGTGAGGGCTTCACATTGCAGGCTGCTGCAGGGTATTTAGGCTACCTGACCGTGCACACATGCCAGGATTTTATGAGCTACCTCTGAGTGCGGGCCAGAAAGAGAGCACATGAAGCTAAGCCACCATGGTTAGGATCAAAGACGGGAAAGACCGAAGTGCAGGTCTACAAACCAGCCCTCCTCCCCTTCATGTCCTACTTTCTGACAGCTTTGGCCTCCGAGCTTCCACACCGAATGTGCTGCCTTTCGGAACCACGCGGGAACGTCTTAAATCTGACTGTAGATAAATGTTTATGTGCTAGATTTGCAGTTAAAGGTGTCCTCTGGTGTGAGTAACAAATAGAAAATGCCCTTGTTCTCAGTTATTAAACACAGGTTTGGTGTAGGTTTAACTTTTGGAATATTTGTATTCCAGTATTTGAACTAATATCTATCCTCATGAACACGGAAGCTGGAAATCTTGGAAATTGTGTTACATTACATTGTGCAAACAAATTCATCACACACTGGAAAATGTTCTGAGTCTGTCCACAGTGGGGGGAAAGAAAAAACATATGTTTCGGTGCCAAGAATGATATAACATGAAAGTGCTGTGTTATCAGGGGGCTGAATATTTCATTGCCAAAAATGATAAACATACTCTCGGCGATCGCAGAGAGAAAAATATTTTTAAAAAGAAAACAAACAAGCTGTTACTTTTTTGTATTCCTGACGCTGATAGCTTCTGGGTTACCACAACCCTAACACTGCACATGTTCACACATCAGCACTCAGGTGCTGCTGCTTGCTTCTGTGGGCCACTGACGGATCAGAGTGTGGGCAGAGAGCGCTCTGGCTCACACATGACAGCAAGCCTCTGCTTTCTCTGCCAGTGGTGGCAACTGCTTGTCCACTTGGTTTATCTTGCTCTCAGCTTTTTTTCAGATAGGTCTCTAAAGGGGGTCGAAAAGCTCCTAAATATACCGCCTCGGCCCCCAGATTTGGAACGCTGGCCAGTGAGCGCAAACTCTCCTAATCAGTGGGAAAGCCCACCCGAACAGCAAAGATTAAACAGGACCGCAGACGTTAACAGAGCATTTGGTTTGTTCTTTAACCATTTATATTGTATTCTCCTCGGTCAAATGTATCTGATTGGTTTTGACTGCTTAAAGAGGTAGAAAAAAAGCTAAATTGCTTGACTTGAATTTGAAAAAAAAGTTTACTCGCCATCATTATTGTCCATTATACCACATGTGGTAGGTATGATATATGTGGCAGGGAAAATGTTATGTTTTTATTTCAGTAAAAAAAAGCAAGTATTACGAATGATTTTGACTGTAGTTTGGATCACATACACATTTTATATAATTTTATATCAGTCGAACTTCAGCCAGGCTAATTTTCCCAAATATATTTTTTTCTTTTTTGATAACAGGATAAGGATTATAGCATTGAACTATCCAAGTCATTGTCAGGTAATTATCTGGAAGAAAACCAAAGTTATGACATGTTAACATCTCAAACTGTTATGAAACAATCTTCAAATTTGGTTATGAGTACAATTGTGCTGCTCTAATTGAGCAATCCAAATAGCTGGGAGATAACTGGAATCATGCAGATTTGGTTGCTTCATGCTGGCTTTTTGGGAGTCCTTGGAAGAAGTGTGGTGAGTTTATATGTTCGAAAGCCTTGTTAATGCTTTTTATTAGCAGATCTGTGGCACCGTTGTCCATACAGGATAATGTGTAAACCGGTTGGACTGGCCTTTTCCATCCAGGAGCTACAGACTTCCAAGATGTCATTGATATTCAATCAGATGTACACATTTTTTTGTCTGCTTATAATGTTAAAAACACGTCTTCACACCAGCCTTGTTTTGAAATATCAGATCCCGAATTCAAGCCCTAGTCCAAACATTAAACCGATCCGTCTTACGGATGACTGTACGAGGTGAAGAGCAGGAATCGCCCGTGGTCATTTCCTCTTCCAGATGGTCAACCATGCGCTCAGTTGAAGTAGTGTTTCTGCTCGGCACGTTTATTTCACCTTGTTCAACCCCCACCCCCCTATCTCCTTTGAGCACCTTCCAGTTCATTCAAAACAAGACCGAGTGAGGTTTTCTAGTACAATTCCTGCTTGACAACGTTCTCCTACAGGCTTTAATGCTGTGATGGAGCCCCATCTGTCAGCTCTGAGCTAACGGCGACAAAAGGGATTTCGCAAAGAGGTTAATATTCTTCTGATCTCTCTGAGATGTTTTTTTTTCTCCCCGTTCCTCTGTGTAAAGAGGCTGTTGAAGCTATGCAGAGCGCTATGTGTGTTAGCCAACAATGCTTTTTCCAGATGCCCCATTTGAAGATGGTGGTGGGGGGGTGGTTGGGATCTGTATCATTCCCAGAGGTGGAGGTGGAGTGGGCGAATCCACTGTCATTTAGTGAGGCGAATGATTCTCAAAGCTAATCTCCATCATCCGTACTCAGAAAATATCAATTTACCCCACAACATGGCAGCTGGACCGAGTTACATAACATCCAGATAGACGTTTTACTGAAAGCACATGGGAAGAAGAGAAAAAAAGAAGCCTTATGATCCATCTTACATGAAAAGCTGGTGGTTTGGTCTTTGAGTCTCTTCTGGGGATTACAGAAATTCAGTATTCATTTCTGAGTTACTTAGTTAATGAGATTAATCACAAATGATCAAAAGGGCCGAAATGGCAGAAATTGTCATCATGCATTATGGCTGACAGATGTTTAAGAAATACTCATTTACACTTTATTAAGTAGCATTTGCACACAAAAACCAGCATGTTTGCATTCAGTTGAAAAATACAGCGGTGATTGATTAAATTGTCTATTGGTTGTGAGAGCAGATGCAAATGAAAGGGGAAATGATCCATTACCAAGCAGTTTCAATGTCACACTTCTAAGTAGGTTCCTGAAACGTGTCATTCCACGAGTAAGACATTCAGAAAAATGAGGACCAGTAGGTCGTCATTTGAATTATTTTCTTGTAAATGAAAAACAAGAGCTATATAGAATTATGTTTGGATCTTCTTTGCTAGGAATCGTAATGGCATTTTTGTTTTAATGCCAGCATTTGAACATAAAACATTGTTATGTGATCTGAAGTAGTTGCTCTTGAAATGGAATTACTTACACATAGGAAACCCCATTTCACACAACACTTTGTGATGACTTTGTCCCCTGTTTTTTGTTGCTGTGATTGACTCAGATTAGAAGCTTCTCCTCATTCAAATAAATAGTTTGATTATTTCAGTCAATTCCTTTTAACAGGGTTGTGGTTTCATACAGCATCTGACTTTATTAATTATCAATGTAAATAATTTAATCTCAGTACAAATTTGGCTTAGTTTTGAAAACAGAAACAGGCACTTACGGTCATGTCAATTATTAAAGACTTAGCTTTGTTTGTGTCAACCTCCTCACAATCGGCACGTCATTGTTATGTTTCCACATTTAAAATTGTTTCAATACATGCTGCTTCGGGGTCACATGCACTCTATCCTTATAGGCAGTACAGGTTCTCCCTAACAACTAAAGTTTGGTAAGGACATTTCTAATACAAATGATATCCAAGTATGAATCCATATTGGATCAACCCTGGCCTGAGTTCAGTTGGTGTTCAGAGAACTAGAGAGAAACAACAGATCCAGGTTTAGTCACATGCTGTAGATTTGAGCCCAATCGCAGTGTAGTGACAGTTGCCAGCCACAGCTCAGATGCACAGTGCATATTCAGTCATAAAACATCAGGAGTTTGAGTTTGTAATTTTCTGGGAACAGAATACTATGAGGCTATAAATCTCTAGGAGATTTAGCCTAAGGTAAACAAACGATGGAAAGTAATGATCTTTCATTGCAAGCCTGGTTGCAAAGCTCATTCTTTTAGTTGAAATCCGCTCAATCCCACCTCTTTTTTCCTTTATTCAAATTTTTACATATGCACTTTTCTGTTAAATCGCAAACATTTGTAATGGATAACTAAGTTCCATAATTTCATTTCGTAATACCCAATGAATCAACCGAACGCCCCTCGGAAAAGGCCGCAACACACTGCACACAGCTGCGTGACTAATGTGTTGAAACTGCACGGCAAGATTGAAACGGTGCGTATTTAAGTGCTTGTGATTATGATGGCGAGTCCTCGGGGTATGCTAATTGATTCTAACCCACTTATGCCATATGAATGTGACAGGCTGGCTATTTGTGGCCAGAGCTTTAGGAGCTCAGATCCAGAAGTGGGAACGCGTTTGAATGCATTTGCTTACTTTGGCTTCTCAGCTTCAGTTACGGAGCCAGTTTGGTTTGGTTTCATCACTTGGTTTGATGTGTCACGTTTTGTTCATCAAGAGGATCCCCCCCCGCATTACCATAACTTACATCATAATTCGACTTGAGCAGAAGAACTTTAGTGAGGCTTGTCTCTGTTTCAAGCTTTCTTTGTGGAGCTAGCTGTTTATATATTAATCCAGCCTGTTGCATCACTAGTAGCTGTTAAGTTATTCTTGCAAATAGGATCGTCAATGCAATCTAATCAAGATAAAATCTTGATTTTGGATTGGAAAGTGGATTTGGAGAATGAGGATTTCTCATTTAGCTTCCTTGCTTTTTATGACGAAGGAGGATGCTAGAGATGGAGGCATTTGTACGTTTTTTTTGGAATTCGATTTACGGCACCATATCAGTGGGGTTGCCTCTTAGGGCTCTGCTCTGCACTGTAATCCACTATCGATGGAATCAGCCAATAAAACAACTGACATGTAAACAACCGCAATGAATGGTTCAGCATAGCGCAATAAGATGGAAAGCTTTCCTCTGTGTTTGTTTACTTAGAGCAGGAATGGTTATGAATCAACAAAATGGGGAAGATGATACATTTTGTTAAACATATACGATGGAGCTGCTGGAGTGTGTAATTCACGATCCACTTCATTACCAGGCCAAAGACATTTTTATGACAAGTTGGGAAAAAGAAAAAGAGGAAAGCCAGTAAGTCTTAAAAACAGTGTAAATCAATGATTCAGAGAATTGCGGAACCATGCTTAGCTGTAATAACTTGAGGTAGTGTTTTTTTTATATTTGTGTTGATTCAGTGTTGTTTAATTTCATTGAGGTTTGTGCGTATTTGTTTCCTCTCTTAACAGCTCTCTTAAGATTCTGCTACAGTACTGTTAAAGTCCCAACCTCAAGCAGATTGAAAGCTTCAGGTTGGGACTTTAACAGGACCAGACCAGATCATGATCATTTAGCTGCAAAATAAACCCAAAGCATTATGCTTCCCCTACCGTGCTTTATAGTTGGTTTGGGTCCAGCATTAGGACGTGTTTCGATTCCATAAGCCAAGTGTTGTTTGTTTGAGGTTGTCTTTATGTGAATTTTCTTAGATGAGATAAATCACCATCCCCCCTTTTTTATTTCCTTTTTCCTTTTTCCTTTTTTACACAGATTTAAAAGCGTGAAAAAAAGCGTGAAAATGTGTTTTTTTAATATCTTTTCATAGTGATATGTCCTATTTGTCCTTACGGTTTAAATGTGACTATTGTAAAAACAAACAGAAAGTCATATAATTGATATCAGTATTTTTACAAGGTAAATATAATTTTGAGTTTATTTGTTCAGTTAAAGGTCTATTTAGTATGATCTGCATGATATTACCTCAGTGATAGTAAGATTTTGGATTTTAATTTACTGGAGAAACCTTTTTGCATCCTTTTTGCCGCATCTAACCCCTCTTTGACCTCTAACATACTTTGTTTTTTAATAGTAAGACTCATATGCAAGCATAACTTGCTAAAAATAGACACTGAGCTGTAGTTTTCAATTCAATGGGTACACAAAAGCTTACATACCACACATATATTAGGAGAACATTTAAAAACTCCATGCCGAAGGGCCCCCAGCAAGGAATCGACCAGCAAATCCTCTTGTGAAACATGAGTGCTGACCACCATGCTGCCCGGCAGCGTTACAGGAAACATGCACATTGGACGCGTAATTTAGTGAAATCCACTGTCACTTCATCACTTACTCCTAAATCCCTTGACCCCGTGGCCGTGCAGCACAGCGCTGATCCACTGAGTCGGTCTCAACACTTGCCTACCACTCGTTTGCATCGTAAGGTCCTGTCTGCCGGGACGTGGCTTCCTAACACACAAAGATCAAAGACTGTTAAGAGAAATAAAAGGTTCCTGAGGAATTTTCATATGGATTTTTACCAGCTGCCTCAGGCTTTAGCGCTTTATAATGGTTTTGGCAAGCTCCTCAAACAAAAACAAAAAAAAGGCCACAGAATGGTGAGAGGTGTCCGTGCCCTTAAACCACAGTGGCTGCCAAAAAAGGGCTTATGTCTTAGACCCAAAAACCCCATGGGGAGACTGCTTCCTCCCCCAGTTTGCTTAATCTCATCCTCACTTTTATGGGGATAGTATTTCAGCTGTGAGGGAATGAGATTGTCACTTCAAGAAACAATGGAGATTGTGTTGTCGGACGGTTGGGGAGTGGGTGGAAAGATGAGGTTATGTCTTCAGCACGGCTGCTTCTACAAAGTCAATGATAATAACAGCAGCGTTCTCACTGACAAGAGAGGAGATATTCTGTTATCTTGGAGTTAGGGTTTCTCCTTTAGAAATATCATCTTTGACTACACTTACGATTGTGAGTTTTTTTTTGGTCTGCTTTGAGTAAAGATTGTCGTTCTTTTTTTAATTAAAAATGCAGATTAGTTTCACATTTGAAGGTTTTTGTATGTATGTGTGTGCGTGTGTGTATTGATCTTTTTTTCCAAAAATGGAGCGATTGCCTTGTACTGTATATTTCCTCAGAAAAAATCCTCATACAGTCATAGACCTTCTTCAATAATGCAAAAATCTGAAAGTTGTTTTAATCTGATTAAGAGGAGTCTCCATTTGATGTTATTTTTAGGATTAGTCAGCACAGAATGAAATTTCAAAGATGCTTGCGTTTGTGATTGAAAAGACAAACCAAAAGCTGTTTATTTGAGTTATGTAGAATGTTGTTTTGTTTTGCATTTCAGGACTTTATCGACATGAAGCAACAAAATATTGATATCACTTTCTCTGCCTCTTTAGTTTAGATCTAGATCCCTTTTAGGATTGCAATTGGTGCTGGTTTTCAATCTTGTCAATTCTGCTGCTTATTTATTTAAAAGATATTTTTAAAAACTGGAAAAGGACAGAGAGAAAATCCTCAGTTTATTAGATGCAAACATCTTTTGCTTTTTTGTTCTAGATCCACTAAAGTAGCAAGCATAGGACGCTCATTGAAACCCACAGTTGTTCATATTTTCATTCCTTTTTGTCACATCCATTTATGAGATTGTCCTCGTCTGGACGGCGTGTGTGTATGTGACGGACTGTTTCCTGCCGGTCAGATGTGAGCAGCCCACTGATTTAGATCGCGATATTCAGCCGGAATCAAATCCCCCTTCGGAACAGGGAAGATTTGGCGGATCAGACGTGTTTGTGGAAGCGTCGGCTTGTTGGTTCTGCGCGTGTGTTTGTTTGTGCGTGAAAGCCGTGCAAGTCTGCGGTCCCGTTAATGCAAACATAAAAGATTCAGAGGGAGTCGGAGAGAGAGAAGGATTTGTGGGTGTGAATGCATGCGTGAGCGTGCCTGCTTGTTTGTCCCGCGGGGCTGTGGTCTACGGAGGCTGATGTGATTTACCTGGACAGCAGGGGTGACCTTACTTCTGACCTAACCCTGTTGAAATCGAGTTATTTGGTGGGCAAGATAAGGGCAGCCCTCAAAGCTTATCATCTGCTCTTAGTGAGGATTCTTTCTTTCTTTTCTATAGCAACACACGAAGAAAGAAGCCAGGGTGAAGTTAAGGACAGAGTGTGGTGTAAAATAAAAGTTGATTTGGAACAGAATTAGGTGGCTGAATCAGTTTTTAAACACCACAGCCCTTTGCTGCTCATTGTGACTGGCTTACAGTGCGTCCCCAGCAGATATCAACTATTTAGTTTCTACATCATTAACATGTGATGTTCCTGTCTGTGAGCGTGCTTCTCCCTTTGCTGCATTCAGCCACCATAGACCTTCCTTTGATATTCTTTTTTCCCTGTTCTGATCTGCCAAGTCATATAGGACATTCAAAAGATCTTCCGTGCTGTGCATCATAAACCACTAAACAGTGTAAAAACAAATAAATCCAAGCAAGTAGAGAAAAGATCTCATATGGAATTATAAACCAAGGAGACAGATGATACTTTAAAACAGGAAGTGTTAAATTCACGCAGGCGGAGAGAAGCCCGCTCTCCTCTGTGCACCAGCTGTGACTTAAGGACTCTAAAAGCGAATGATCAGTAGAACTGAAACATAGAAAGGAGGTCGGTCCATTAAATGCCCCTTAAGTCAAACAATGAAACCCCCAAATCAATTCTAAAATGTGTAGAGAGCGAGTGGGGGGCAGACAGTACAGGGGAGATGTTCCAGAATGCTGCAGCTCATTAACCTTAGCTGCCACCAAAGGTCACAGACAAGCTTTTTAGAGAGTTTCACATATGGCTTAAGGCTACCCAGCTCCCTACAGAAACCACCGGGATCATCAATCCTTACTTAAGCTTTGTCCTCCATCACAAAAAAAAAAAAATAGATGAAGCTGTGGGGAAACACGTAGGGGTAAGTGTTGAACCCGGAGCGATTCAGCAATACATTCACTCAGGACAGCAGAGTCTCTGTCAGAAGCTGTTCATACAGAAGCTCAGTGGCATTGGCTTCTTTAAAAGCAGAGTGGAATGCTTCGGAAACATCACATGTACAAATACCTGCCCGATCCTCTTTAGAATTTTTGAGAGAAAAGTCTCAACACCTGAGGGGAGACTGTTCTCGATTTAATATTAACTCACTTGTTTAGTGCTTTGGCTGACAAGATGTTTCACTTAAACTGAAAAATACTTTATTTATCACAGAGGGAAATAAAATGTTTGTAGATTAATTTAAATAAGGAGTTATTATAGAATGTGATGCAGGAAAGATCTTCTGTCACGGTCCGTTTTACAACTAAAATGAAGAGGCCTCTGACTAAAGTGACTCTGTTTTCCAATTACAGGGCGGTCAGGGTTATGTATATGCATGTGGAAAAGAGAGTCAATCTGTTTACAATTCTAAGGGTTTATGTTTTAGGTAGGATTTAAAATAAGAAATAAATTAGGTAAAGACCACCTCAGACAACAGCAACAGTTGGCGTATGGGATTGCGACTGAGTTTGGATGATTTAAAAAGTGAAAGGAATCAAGGACAAAGTCTGGGCTTAGATTTTGAGGTGTGTTGTTCTGAGATTTCCCCGAAAAAGCCTTGTTCACATTTGTTCCACCCCCAAATGATATTTCTCCATTTTATTTATTTTTTTGCTTATTTTTTTTTATAAGGAATAACATCGCAGCTTGTTATCTTATTTGGTCTGGTATTTGATCCAAGCCTTTATTTTCTTGAGTTGAAAACCTTTGATAAGAACTTTGTAATAGTATTTATATTACCCTGAATTATGAATCAACAGATTGAATCAGATCACCTCTACATTTAAAAACAAGAAGTATTCATGTGAAGACAATATAAAGCATTTTTTAACTGGGAAGAGCCGTGAGTAAAATAATTCATGCAATAGAGGCAGAGGCCAACATTTGCATGATTCCAATCCGCTATGTATAGCATGCATATCCAAAACACACTAATTATGTATTATGGGCCTTAATGAGCCATGGCACTGATTGTCAACATTAGCTCGTTTTTCTGTCCGAGCCAATCAAGTTTTTTATCGGATCCTCTCTGTGCGGATTGGATTTTATGCACTGGCTGCATCTGTCAGATGGCTTTGCTTAGGAACACAATCAAGCATACGCATGCATTCAATTACAGACAGATAACAAGAATCAATTCATTGTGCAACAGCATGAGTGGAGCACAGGAAACAAATTAAAATCAATTAGCAGAAGTTATACTCCACCTCACACATTACAAAATCCATTGTACTTTCGTTTTCTTATGTCATTCTTTATTACAAATAGCTCTGGGGGAAGCACATATCCTTTATTTGCGGACTGTCTAAACAGTGGAATGTTTGATGGGAATGATATGGGATTGAAGAGATCTGTGGGTTTTTTTTTCTCCCTCAGAATACAAACTGGATTGTTCTGACGTTCCAGAAGCTTCCTGCTTTTCATGAATGTTTTATTGAGTGTGGCCTACAAACAGGGAGGCGGTGCGGTGAACGCTCCAGTGTGCTGGATTTTTGGCAAAATGGAATTGGATGGAGCCTTTTGAAATGAATAGACCAAGCTGGTTAAGGCTGTCATTAGGAATGCAAATTCACAACATGGCTGGAGTGATTGGAGCAAACGACAGCGAGAATGCTCTGCGTTTTCTATAATTTTTACTGAATGATAATGAATTCATTAATAACAGTAGTGTTAAGGCTTTGACAGGGTGCTGTCGTCATTCGAGGGTTTCAGTGTCGAGACTCCAGGAGCACAGTTGTCCACCCGGGAATCCCGGAATTTCTGCTGCCGTCAGAAGAATTTCGACCAAAAAGGAATGAAAATGTGAACAACTGTGGGTTTCAATGAGCGTCTTTTGCTTACTACGTTAGTGAATCTAGAACAAAAAAAACAAGAAGGATTTCTTCTCTGAAATAAAAAAAGATTTAAAATAAGAATTGAGAAATCTCACCATGTGCTTTCAATCATTTCAAAGACACAGTAGATGCTTTTATCAATTGACCTTAAAAGCATAAAAATGAATATTTCTATAATTATCCTGCTGCCCAGTTCTCATAAAAGACACAAGAACATATTCTACTACACTCAAGGCTTCTTGTTGTTTAAAGTAAATACTTTATAGGCTTCATTACAAGTGTCCTGTTGCATAGACAGACTGTTCTCCTCTTTAACAGCCCGCAAATCATTTGTTTTGATGAGTACCCCACCTTTTGTGCTTGTCAGAGTACAGTAATTGCATCTGAAATTTTAAAAAATAACCTCCTCAGCATTTTATATTTTATCCCCAAACATGATTTTTCTTTTAACCCTATACAATCTTTGACATCTTCCCTATAACGTATGTCGTAAGGGCCTCGAAAATCACCACAATTCAGAAAAAAGAAAAACATGGTGATATGTTTGTCTTGCACACATAAATGAATAAACAGACTCCTTCTGAGTCATGTTTTCCTGCCTTTAGCCTGTGAAAGGGGTTCTTTGTCAGATAGCGTTATGAGTTGTATTGAGGTGTATGAATAAACCACCTGTGTGGTGGTTCCCTACCTGTGGCTCATTTGACTGGAACGCTGAGGAGAGCTTCACTGTCACAACGCATTACAGATACTTTTCAGGTGAATTTAACATTGAGTAAACAAAGCCCCCTCTGCCTCGACTACATATACCGCATATATAACAATGTGAACATCCTTTCGTTTTGAACCCCCATCCTCTTCAGAAGCAGCCCTCATTGTTGGACGTCAATGCCCCATTACTCTATGTCGTAAAGCCATGCAATATGTTACACAAACTTCCCTCTTTATGCCCAATGTTGCAGCTGAGATTGCCAAACAGTTGCTGCCAAATTGTAAAAAAATAAGAAAGTACTGTAGTTTAAATCGGAATTCAGACTTGATAAATTGATCTTTGTGAGAAATAGCTATTTATAAAAGTCCACATTCTAAGAAAGTGGGGAAAAAAGTAAAAAAAGAAGTCAAAACCCAAAAATAAAAGACAATTTTAAATGGAAATACACGCTGAAAGCAATGGCTTTACCTAAAAGGCGATTATAGAAAAGGTCATTTGTCCTGTTAATCTTCTTAACAGTTCTAGCATACTAGAGTACTGTCTGAATATTTTGCTGCTTATGTAGTTAGACATCCCTATGAAAGTTATATGTTAACTGTCATATAACTTTGTCCCTTTGTTGTATAGCTACTCTGTCTCTTACGTTACCAACAATCACGATACCAGAAGAGGACAACTCACTTCAGCCTTTCACTGAAGGAAAGCGAATCGTTTGAAACAATACATTCCAGAACCATAAATATATTCTCTCCCCTCTGCAGTCATTTTGAAGCTATACGTGACCATAACATATTAACACTCCTCTATGGGTTTTCACTGGGGCACAGCTTATATATACAGGGGCACAGTTTTGACCCCTACCATCCTTTTTAAGTGTGAAATTGCCCCAGGAAAAAGGGGTCTAGTGGGGCCCTTGGGTTCAGAAGTCAAACCAAACCAAAAGGAAGTCCAAATACTTGAAGACACTCCCAGCAGTGTTGTGTCGATTTGACGTGAATCTTTTAACAGATTTGGTCATATTCATTGAAATGCATCTTGTTGTGATTCAAACGTCAACTCACCAGGTTTACAGTTAAATGGTCTTCTTTTTGCCATTATAAACTAAATGAACTAATTTCCCATCCAGAAGGTTAACCACCAAACTGAAACTACTAAAGTCATCTTTATTTTCATTTAGTTGGTAAGGGCTCAATCAAAAGGGGATAAGAAAACATGACTGAACATATTCAAACAAATTGCTATTAGAAGAAATGAACACTATAATAAAAAAAAGAAAGCCTAAAAAACATTTATTTTCTGTGACATTTTATAATACGACGTACATATGAAGTGTCCTGACACCTCCATTAACAAGCACCCAGTGACTAATTGTCGTCACTTAAACATAGATTCCTGGTTCTTCATGCGAGGGAGGCACGATGGTCACGTTTAGACGTCATCAATTTTAAGAAAAGGCGTGGCCTAATCCGATGGAACAATCAGCAGATGTAAAGACCCAATATTTGGGAGAGCGGGGCGATATCGGGGCGATATCATTGAAAGGGTCCCTTCAGAGTCCTCTTGCATTTGATGATTTGACAGTGTGACGGTCAAAGAACGTGAGTGTGGAAAGAGGAATTTAGCCTTTAAATGCCAAATGTTGCTTCCTTTCTTATCTCCGGCAGCACACGTACACAAAGAGGATGGTCCAGGATAACCTGAAGAAGGATCAGTTTTCAGGGGCCACAGCACCCAATGCTACACACCGTTGTTTCCAAACATATATGGCCAATTTCACCTGTAATTGTAATTAACCACCATGATTCTCTCTGTCCAGTCTTTTATCCTCTGCTCTGATCTTTTAAGTATAACTAACCACCAATCTAAGATCAGTTTAACAGATTTTAGAGAGAAAGACTTCTGCGTATTTTGAAGTGAGTTACTATCTGCAAACTGACATTTTTCCTGATGGTTTTCTCAGGCAACGTCTTTCTGCAGAGCCTTATAGCATGATCGGCTGTACGTGCTCCGGCGGCTTACCTAACCGGACTCTATTTTTAGCTGTAAATTGGTAATTTAGAGAGGGAAAAAAGGGAAAAGAAATAAAAGGAGCCACAGATAGGAGGAGAAAAAAAAGGCAGAGAGCTGAAAACTGGGACAGCGTGCTCGGCCGTGTGTGTGAAACCAGTAAAGCTGTTGACACATCACAAACTCAAAATGCATCAACCATTTTCTGGAGTTCCCATCTGTCTTGTGAAACAGTGAGGGATATGTCACTGTAAATTAAGGGGCGATTACCAGCAGATATTAGAGTTTTTTTGCTCCATTTCTTACCCCTTATCATATACACATGGCTGCTGTGATCTACGTGAGCTGTGATTTCAGGGAAGAGTTTTTGAAGTCTGTGATGTGATTACAGCAGGATGTCGAGCAGCTTTACAGCTCCACGGACGCACGTATCTGTCTCCATGTCTTCTGGGAGGACGTGTACCTCACCCAGTTTTAATTGGTCTGTTGTGAATCACTTAATCCAGCAGTGCAGGCTTATTAGCCCCCATCAAAGAGCCTTCGTCATCTGCGGATGCAGTCACTGACTCTAGCCGGGCCTGTGACCTCTAATTTATGAGCACAGACCAGCCGCCGCAATTTAAAACACGGTCTTTGACAGCTTTTTTTTTTCCCGTTCTTTTTTTTAAAGCGGCTCTAACAACGGCAGCAATCACCTCTGTCTTAGTTTAGTTGTGTCGCTGACCAATGCATTCAAAATGTGAATATAGCACGGAAATGCGAGCCTCTAATTTCCAGCGCATTGAGGTAAGATTGAATGTAACACTGGAGAGATTGCAGGGAAAAAAGAGAGAAAAAAAGCTGCGCTCGCTTTGTACAGATGGCCAGTCTTGGTTTTCAAATGCATGCGACTCGAGAAGTCAGTGAAGCCAGAGAGCTCTGCGCTTCATGGTTCGTCCCTTTAAATTGGCTGCCAGCTACAACTGGAGAGCCTCCACAGCTCTTCTTAACAGGCTGTTGATCCTCAGCCTCTGGGTATGCTGTACCTGCAAACTGGCATCTGAATGTCATGTCCTTTATTCATCAGTGGAGCCTTCAGTTCAGCTTAATAACTGCAGAGGGATTAATCTGTCAAAGGAAGAAACCCCTCTGACCTAGAAGCATGTCTATCACGTCTGAGTTTTGGTTCCTGATATTATACTTCATCATAAATCTAGTATAAAGCTAAAATCTTAATATGGCTTAAGGTGAATGGCCAATGCGGGGTGTAAGTGGGTGGTTACTCAGAATAGACTGTTTTGTTTCTTGATTTAAGTTATTCACAAAAATACGTGGCTATGGATCCTTGGATTAACTCATTCTGTGTTGCAATTGAATGTGTTTTTTTTTCTGAAAAACATGTTTCAAGGAAAACTATTTTTTTGCTTCATCACTGAAAAACTCTTCCGACTACAGATCAAACCTTGTGCTTCAACAGAGCTCAGGTCCTGAGAATTTGACAGCTTTTTACGTGGTTTATGTCTTGCTTCCCCTTTTTATTTCAGTTTCAGATTACATTTCTGGCCATTGGCCCAACATTTTACGAATGTTTTCTCTTTATGATCATATGTAGATGTTGAAAAACTATTGAGTACCTTTTATCATATGATTTACTGATGGCTATCTTTACTAAGAAAGGTAAGATTGGGGGGGGGTATTTTATAACCAGTATTGACACCCTTACCTGTCAACAGTTATTCTGTTAAGCGTTATCTCATTCAAGCTTTTCTCATAGTCTAAAGAGATAGAAAAACATTATGACTATTAAAATGATGATTATATTGGTCAAAGAACATTTCTAAAAATACAAAAATGCACTATTTTTGTAATTATGCTTACTGTTTGCTTTATAAAAAGTTGATGATAAATTACACTTTTTTGTGTTTGGCTCAGATTGTGGGTTAGTTTGTCAATAGTGTCTTCCTATGGAGTACAGTCTGCTTCAGTAGATGTGCACACAGTTTGTCTTGCGTCCCAAAACAATAAAATTAAAAGGCAGTAAGAAATACTTAACATTTTTTAGTTGTCTGTCAGGCTACATTCTATCATACTCTTTCTGTTGACTTAATAAAATGACTATAAAGCAAGGCTAATTAATTTTGATAGCACAATTTGTGTACAAGACAATACACAGTTCTTTGCATAAAAGGTTACAGAGGGAAAATTAAATAAAAAGGTAATTAAGGAGCTTAAAAGCAGAGATTAAGACTAAATTAATCCAAAAAAATAAACAAACAAAAACATCTTAGAATAATTTATTAAATAAATCAAAAGCAAAAGATGCAGATAGAATATTTTCAGGTGTCATACGCACATCTAAATAGACCTGTTTCTAGTCTGGATTGAAACATTGTCAGAGTAGAGGCCTGTTTCACTTCTTGAGGAAGACTGCTTGAGATTTCAGGAACATTAAACGGAAATGCAACCTCACCTTGGCCACCAGAAGGAGACCACTACCTGAAGTTCTCAGAGTCCGGGGAGGTTGAAATGGTTCTAAGGAGTTGGAGATGTACTTTGGTACTACACCATGAAAAGACTTGCACACAAGCATAACTTGTTGAAAATCTATTCTCTGAGCTCCTGGAAGCCAGCGCAGAGAATCTGAGCACTGGACTATTATGATTGTCTTTCCTTGTTCTGGTCAGAACTCGAGCATTCTGATCTACTTTTGCCTTACAGATTGTTTAGAGAGTACGGTGAGCAGGTTGTTAGAACAGTACAACCTGCTGGAGACAAATGCATGGATTAGTCTTTCTGAGTCTGGTTTAGACACTGTTCCTCTGATTCTGGCAATATTTTTTGGACGGTTAAAAAAGCTGATGATGCTATTGAGTTAATTTGGCTTTTGAGGTTCAGGTCTGAGTCCAATATTACCCTAGATTGCTAACCCGATTATTAAGTAATCCTAAGTGTGAAACACTACTAATTTACCCTTCCCACTGCTGCAGAGCGAACATGCTGCATCCTCCCACTGTTGCAGCTTCCCACGACTAAAATTTCCCATTGATGATTAGCTGCAACTAATGAACTCGGCTCTGATTTGCGAGTCGAGGCGTCCTTAATGCGCCACCGCTTCCGCCGTGTGCGATGATGGCGATGACGACATGCGTTTGCCACTTTCAGGGTCTGACAGATTGACCGACCATGAGGTGACAGTCACTGTCACCCGTTCCTGAGACAATGGATGTGTGGCAGTTGGATTACACAAAGTGCATTGGGCCTACACATCCAGAATTCATCCAGCGATACAGATTTCTTTTAGGTAGTTTAATAGCAGAAACAACAGGACTCTGTGGCTATTATTAGTGTTCCTCTGTTTACTCCATTCAGTAGAGGGGGAAGGGAAACGGCCAGTTGTGTGATCCACATCGATTGTAGTGAGCACGCTTCAGGGTGTTTTATCTATGTTACATCTATGATGCGTCGTTGTGAATGAGAGCACGCTGGTGTGACCCGTGAAAGGAGGTGCACGGGCAGTTTGAGTTGCAAAACGTGAACGAATAGAGGTCCCCGTTGGGTTTTGAGCTCAGTTAATTAAGCTGGTTTCACAAGGTGAGCTCGGTGGTCATTAGTAAAGCAAGTCCCACACAGTCGCCTTGCACCCGCTCAGGCGTGCAAAGGCAGGGTCAAGGGCGCTGGCGGGCCTGAGCACAGCAGCGTGAAATTATGTGTCATACTAATAGTAATTATGTCAGCTCATGGGGACACTTGGTTAACTTACCGATTGGGATGTGGGATGCCATTTCTCTGTTAGGCAACACTGTTGTAACTCTTGTTTCCATCTAGTTATATCTACACAAAATCGTCGTGTCCCATAATCTTAAGAAGATGGCAGGATATGTATTTGTTAAATGTTTGGAATGTGCAGTCTGATGAGCAACATTGAAATGCAACATGTTTTCATCCCCTCCCACACGTCCAAAGAAGTATTTGTAAATGCTGCCCCCTTGTGTTGTTTTTGTAGAAATGCAGGTACAAAAAGAATTCCCCCTCTTCCAATGTTAAAAAACATCCATTGACACGGCTCTCTCTCTTTCTGTTCCAGGTTATGGACACGCTGTCGAAACTTTCCCATACGACAATTGCACAACAAACTGGAATCAGGTAGACTGAAGTGGATAAACTTAAAACGAAAAACAAAAACAAAACAGAATAGAACAAGAAACAGATTTCATTTAATTGAAGTAATTGTATCCTTTTGATTGCCTTCACAGAGCCTTTCCCACCGAGGACAGTGTTGAAGATGAGGACATCTACAATCATTTGGAGGACCTAATAGAGTGTGTTTTCTCATATTATCAAGAAGTTATAGAGTGTTTTGCTCAGCCTCGCTCCAGTTAACGTACCAACCTCATTAAACTCTACAACTCATTGTTTACAAAAATGGCAATTGTTCCCTGGGTGTTGACTGGAAGGCAGCCACCTCCCCACAAGGCTATCCACAGAAGTTCAACCCACTCTTTTCTCAGTTAAACACAAGTTGTGTGGGACTGTGGTTGAATCACTTGTTGTTGCATGATTTACTAAAAGGCCACACATTTGTTTGTGTATAAAAATAATCTTTGTAGTTCAAGGAGTTGAACTAGAGTGCGTTGCCGCAGAACATTGATTTAACCAGGTCAACTGAAATCGACAGATGGGACTGGGTTAACCTGTGGGCATTTATGAAAAAACTGAAATCATCTGTGGTCAAAGGGTAGATGTATCAAAACAAGTCATGCAAGTTATTATCTTATGTTCCACCTTAAAGAGGAAGGAACAGTGTGATAAAAAACAAAAAACAGGTTGGACCTCTGTTAAACTGCCCGTTAATTTTGCAACGTTATGTAGGAAACATTGGATATGTTAGGACTTAATTTACCAGCTGCTAGATCACACATATTTTTCCAATTCTTATCCATTATCCATCATGCCACTGCTTTAAGTGAAGCTTTAAGTGAAACTTGCTTTCGTTTAATTTGAGTTTAAAGAGCATCATATATCCCGATATTAGCTAAAACCATTGATAGTGCAATACAGTGCATGTTTATTTTTTGTTTTAAAGGTAAAAACAAAGTAAGACATCCAGGCATTGAAGCAGAAGTATAGGAAAAGGCTAATCATGATGTAAGGAGGCCTCACGGTGACACAGAAGCCTGCCCTATTTGTAGTTCTTGACAGCTCCGGCTTTAAAGGAAGAAGCCCACTAGCAGAAGTTACATAGGGAAACGGCGTGTTGACAGCAGCCAGAAGTAGGATGGGAGGATGTGGGAGTCTGGATCTCAATGAATGGTGCTGTTTCCAGTGCTCAAAGCCCATCTGTTCTGTGTTCAACAGGAGTACACATGGAAGCGTGCCATTCACATAGCAGGCAATCATCTTTTTGTTGAGCTTTCTGACCTGACCTGAGTATCACTACATAGCTCCAAAGTGAAAGTATTTAATATCATTTTGTGTTGAAGAAAAGCTGGATGTGACAATGTATCATATCTTTGTTTTCAACAACAACAAAAAGTTCTGCTTCTTTGTCAAATTTACAACAAAAACAGGAAAACCATAATGAGTTTCGGTTTACAAAAGGAAAAACAATCCCACGGTTGTTTTCAATTGTTTTTATCATTCACTTCATTAGATTTCTCATAAATGACAAACTGTGGAAATCTGGAAATAAATGCAGAAATAAGTCATGATGTATATATGTTATCCCCAGATTACATTATTTATTGCCAAGTATTAAAATCCATGTCCTTTGAAAACCGAACTGCGATAGTATTTTGGTCATTGTGAAGAGTAAAACTTTTATCTTCTCTCTGCGAAGCCCAGGATCAACAGTACTGAGATTTACTGCCATGTTCTTGTATAACATGGTCTTCTTATTTGTACCGTAGTGAGAATGGGGTGGAGGATGAGGAGGATCTGTATGACTGTGTGTATGATGATGAAGATGGCGGAGAGATCTACGAGGACCTGATGAAGACAGAAGTCATCCCTCCTCCGGTTTGTTCGCGCCTCTGTAGCATTACTCACAGATACAAATGGTGACACTGTACTCTTCATTTCCATAAAAATAATAATCATCGACAAACAAAAGAACTTCAACATATTTAGACTTGAGCTTTTGAAATCCCAGTACTTGAACAATTTCAAGCTCTGGGTTTCCTTATTTTCCCTCCCTGCTTGCTTCATTTTTTGGATTTTAAGAGAAGCTAACAGTCCTTTACCAGCATTTTTAGCACGTTGACTTTGGATCGGTTCCTTAAATCTCAAAAAGTCTTGAAATCAATCATTTTGGATGTTTGATTCAAAAGGAGCCATATAGTTACACACAAACTACAACCTAGTGAATATTACGTCTAAGAATAATAAAAAAGAATAAAAGCACTTTGAGTAACTTTAGCATTCAACAAGGTTTTGTAACAAAACAAGGAAAAGCTAGCTAATAATTGGACTATGTACATGTGTCCTGTATACATTTTCTATGTGGTCTTCAAATAGTCTTATAAAAATAATAAAATGGTGTGCCAGTATATTTTTTATTTAAGTATTCTTTTGCTGATGTTTTCTTTGTTTTCCTTCTGTTTTCTGTACTTAGTGCAACACCATAGCTAACTGTACAACACAATATAATTTTTTGGCCAAGTTGATTGGCCATATCTTATTAATTGATAGAGGAGAAAATATCCTATTTTCTCATAATAGGCAGAAACTTTAGCGTGCAGGTGTGACGCCTGACCTTGCTACGAGGCTGGGATCGACTACATCTGGTCGGACAATCAACAATATGTCAGCCCACAGTGCTGACTGACACATGAGTGTGTTAATGTGTGTTTTTTGTGCGCGTGTAGGCGTTCCAGAAGCAGGCAGAGACTGACATCAGGAGCTGCTGTTTAAATGAAATTAGGCAGACAGAGGAGAAATACACTGAGACCCTGGAGTCTATAGAGAAGGTATGCACACAGTCACTAGCTGTAAAATAAAACATGTTTTAAAGTAACGCATCATATATGGTCCGGCCCATTTACCGTTTTGTTGTAAATGTGACATTTACAATACCACTTGTTGACTTGATTTGATGTAAATTCTTTTCTGGATCCAGAGGGTTGGCCTACCAGCATCTGCAGTGTTGTTGCATGGAAACGCTGCTTTCAGTGCTCAGAAATACCCTGACGAAATTGTTAGCGTGTAGTTAAAGAAAACAAGTTATTCTTTTCCTGCATAGAGCTACAGGAGCAGAAGGACATGCTAAATGTGTCCAGGGTTTTATTTTGGATAATGGGGTAAACATATGTTAAGGTATTCCCAGCAGCCTTGGCTTCAGATTTCTCTTTATACTACATTTCCTGATTAATATTCCCGTGGTCTGTTAATATATGTCCATGTTTCTAAAGGAGTCTACTGGAATTGACAAGTATATTAAGGATTTAAAGTACACTATTACACAATTTATCACCAAGGGGATACTCTAATCCAACAGATAAGAACGGTATTAGCTGTGTTACCTTTGGTATAGAAGACCTTTTAAAGAGATAAATGCTAATGTGGTATTTTCCAGTCGGGATTTGGACTAACATAAAGATTGGATTTATTTCCCAAGGTCTCAGGCCCTGTCTGCAACAAAATGACTGGACAACCTCTGGAGTAGTTTTTTATGATCAAATGTCTCATTTGTGCGTTATTATATTATATATGTTTAGTTTTAGTTTGTTTTCAGAACCTAAAGAATGTAAAAAAAGAGAACAAATTACGGGTACTATCTTTAAAATGCTTACATGAGTTGGCAAGTCAGTGGAAATTTGATTTTTTTAGGGATGGAGGCCTAATTGAGTTCTTGCGTTAATTGCGCATGTTTAAGGCCTCGTGGAATTTTTACCTTGTCCAAGCTTTTTACATCTTATAATGAAAGATATATCCCACATATAGATTAAATAACATATAACATAACATATACATATTATATTGACATCTTCTTTCTGGTCTTAATCCATGTTAGTATGCTAAAAAGAATGCTTTTCATTCCGTCAGCTGTTAAGTTTCCTGTCATGATCATTCAAATTATCTACACCATCAATGTGGGCATTTAGTCGTAAAAGAATAAAAATGTAATAAATGATTCTAGACATTACAATAAGAACATACAGTAAAAAATGGACCATGGACTATCCAATAAGGATTTTGCTGGGTGGATGTGGTCCCATTCAAAGATATTTTATAGAATGCTGCTAAAAGCAGATCTAGTTGCCCTTAACGCCAGCAGCATCAGGAACCGAAACAGGCTTACGGTTAGTATGTATGTTAGACATTATGAAAAGCAATGTAATGAGTAAGTTAGCAGTTTGTTCTCTGTTTTTACTTGTTCTGTGTTTTTACTTCTAGAATAACTACACATTAGTTTTCCAAGCCTTCCACAAAACCCCTAGTACATAACTTTGATTGAGGCCTTTTCGTTATGGAGGCTGTCCACCTCACCCTGCCCTATTACTGGACGGTAGGAGGTCCGCTATATTCAAACCTCCCAGCCACAGCTACTTGTCTTCTCCCTCTTGTGTATGTACACATCTGCAAAAAGCCCTGGCCTGATTTCCCAGCGGAGCCTCACTGTAGATGACTTTTGATATGAGGCCGATGATGGAATTTAGTTTGTGCTCGCCTGCTCCGTTGAGATGTAAAGTTGACTATGTGGTGGGAGATTTCTATGAAGGAATCATTAAATTGCAAGGTCTGAAAATGAGATTATTTTTTTGACCCAGACGGTCGTCATTGTTTCTGCTTACTGCAGCTCTTTGCAACTTGGCCCCTTAATATAATAGCAGCCAGCACAAAATGACTTTCCCTCTTTTGCTCCAGAGGAACCATCATTACTCTCTTGCATTCTTTCTCTCTCCTGCAGCACTTCATGATGCCCCTCACAGTGTTTTTAACCACGGCGGAGATGGAGAACGTGTTTGTGAATATTCCGGTGAGTCATGCCTCTGAAGGTCGTCACCTTTGTTTCTTACATTTATCTTCCCTTGACTATATTTAGACATCACAACATACATGCGTGGATAATGTTAATTAATTTATATGATCTCAGTTTAATTTCTATTAATTCAATAAAAGGAATTTTAATGTAAAGAACTGTGCACAGTTCTTTGAGCTAAGTGCTAGTGGGCTAACAACCACAATGCTAACGTTCAGAGTGTTAGCTGAAAAACATTTTGTGTTTTTACTTTAGTTTATTATTTCCCTATCAGGCCAAGACTTAGTTAAAATAAGCAGAGAAGTTTAATATATTTTCCATATGTAGACTAACAGTTAGCTTAACTAAAACCTATAAAAATGTAGTTACTTTGTTTTTAACATAGCTAAAAAAAAAGAATTTGCCTGTAGCAGTAAGATAAAGTTTCTCTTAAAGGAGTTTCAAAGAACAAATTAGCTTGTTTAACCGTTCAATTATTTTATACTTCAATGTTATGATCATGTTCAATGTGACATAATTTAATAATGAATGTTTTATGGGGCTATCAAAAAATGAGTAATTTAAGGAGATCACTTTAGGTTTAAGGGGGTTATTGTAAACAGTTCTTTTTTTAAATTTATTTTTTTACAATTCTTGACAAAATTTTCAACCAAGAATTGACAAACAAATTATTTGTGACTTGCTAGACTAAACTGAAATAAAATAAAAGAAGGAATATAATTAATTATAATATAATTAATTATAATTAATTGGTTTTAAAAAAATGTTTTACAGGACCTGGTTAAAGTTCACAAGTGTTTACTGCTGGAAATCCAGGACTCAGTTCACCACAGAAGTGCCAAGAACCTTGACCAGATCTTCATCTCTTTCAAAGAAAGGTACATGCTCATCTAGAAAAGTCACCTTTCATCCAATTTTTTATTCAGTCCCTTATTACATCCATTAAGCCGTAAAATTATTTTATTTTTAAGACCAAAAACACTACATCCAAGCAAATTGGAGCAATACATCTTTATCCATAATTCATAATTTTTGGAACAGTGTGTTGGCTTTTAGTCTTCGATTAAAGATGACTTATTGTTATTTACATACTCAAATGTAAACTATTAGTTAATAGGTGCACACGCATGTACAACATTTTCTGTTGTGTTATGAGTTGGATCTGTTTCAGGTTGTTGATTTATGGGAAATACTGCAGCCACGTGGAGACAGCCATTGCTACACTCGATGACATCTGCAGACACAGAGAAGACGTACGCATGAAGCTGGAGGTATAAAGGTTCACGACTCCTTTCAGAAGGAGAACAAATGTAGATGTTTCTTTAGGTGTGGCTTGACAAGTGCTTAGTTCTTTTTCTCACAGTGGTTGGAGATTGCCCTCAAGTGAGCAAATGAGGCATTGCACGGGATGATAATGCAGCTGACAGCATAGATTGATTCAGAGCTCTCTCTAAAGCTTTAGTTCAATCTACCTTTTTATTCCCAGTGGGATTTGTGTATATTCCACCCAAAGTCTAATCCTTTTCTTTGTGCAGGAATGTTCAAAGAGAGCAAACTCCGGCAAATTCACTTTGAGGGATCTGCTTGTTGTCCCTATGCAGCGGGTCTTGAAGTATCATCTCCTCCTGCAGGTAAACTATAACCTTTTCCTGGTGATGAAGTTGGTGTGTGATGTTGGCAGAAAGCTGGTTCCTTTTAAATTGATACTCTTTGTGTTAGCAAACCAGTCATGGCTGTGTTTTTCCGAGCAAATCTGTCAAACGCTCGGGAGCCAACATGGGTGAACGTTGGCGCTGTAATGCAGGTTTATTTTTAAATCATGTCTCTAAAGTTTAAAGACCTCATATTGAGATTTCACACCTATGTTGTTAATGTAAGCAAGTACGTCTTAGTCTCCTTCTGTGTAGGTGTGGAAAGTAAAAGTCTGTTTTCCCTTCACCACTACTTGAGCAAATAAGCTATACTTATCCTTCAGCCTACATTTCAAAGAAAACTCTCTCTTTGTGGCCATGCATGAAGTCACAGGGGCGTAACTGGCTTTGAAGATGACTCTAGGCCAATGAGTGTTTATTCTCAAACACTTTGAGCAAGAGACCAGCCGGTCACTACTCAGTTCGTCCACCAGGGGCAGCGTTGACCGTGTTTCCCTCCCCTCTCAGAATTTGTCCTTCAGATTACGGGGGACGTCTCCTCTACTTGTGTATCTTGTGCAAGACTAAGTTTAAAATGACCCCGGCATAATTGTAATGTGATAAAGTCGATCAAGGAAAGAAGAGAGAGGGAAAATAAAAAGTTAAGCCAGTTGTGAAGGGGAGGGAAGGAGAGGGAAGCAGAAGGAACAGGATGAACAAAACAGATGTTTTCAAGTGCTGAGACTATGAATGAGGAAACTTAAAAGGTTGCAGAACATTACCCAGGTTCCTCACAGCGGATTTCCTCACTAGCATTTCACTATGGGAACCTGACATTCAGATGCAGAAGCATCTAAAACCTGTCTGCTTTATTAAATGAACCGCCTCCACTTTTCAGTCAAAACAGTGACACCTCTGAGCTCGAAATAAGATCTGTTGAACCATGTCCAAGTACGTATTGATTCCCAAAATAGCATTTAACACATCTCATTCAAGATGCCTGTGTCAGTATCTGCATCACTGGCCAGAACCCCTGCGGGGTCTGACTCAACAGATCTGTATATTCAGATCTATAGAATCTTTAAATCTTAATGTCTGGTCGCTCCCCAACATCCTATCCTTTTCAGCTCTCCTTCTCTTTTCTGGGCTATCGGTCACTCCAGCCCCTAACCTCCTTTTGCAGTACTGTCCTCGCAATCCGGAAGGGCTACTCCCTTCTTCTGTATCTCAGTGGATGTGTGGCAGCTGTAAAAAGGCTTGATAAACAGGCCACTGTTGTCCTGCTAGTGATGATAATGGCCAGATCTATAAAGTATTGATATATGTATGTGTAAATATATATATATATATTATATGTTTGTGTGTGTGTGTGTGTGTGTGTGTGTGTGTGTATTTGTGGATATGCGCATGCATGGCGTCCATTTTTATCACCAACTTCTGATGGATTAGATGTCTTCTTCACACTGCACCACAGAACCCTGAAATCATTTTAGCTTCACACTTGAGCAAAGACACGCACGCACACTCTGTATCTAATTTATTTCAGGACAAGGTTGTTATAACAGCAACCTATTTCATTTCATATCTGAAGCCAAAGCCGTACGTTCAACATGTGGCTTTACTGTGAGTTTGCACCAGGATAAAGGTGTACACGGTTATCTTTAAAAAAATGTTTTTTTCAGATCTAACTTGAAATTTTTAATGTCTACGCTATCTGTTCCTGCCCAATAGGAGCTGTTGAAACACACTCACGATGCCGCAGACAAGAGCAATCTACGGAAGGCGTTAGATGCCATGAAGGTACTTGATCGGTTTGCTCATTTTCAGTCAGTCATTAGTTTTGCATTATTTAATCTGATGTATTGAGCTTAAAGGACATGTATATTTCGTGACGATGATAAAGAATAATTGACATTTGGTGGAATGGATGATATGAAAAGCAAATTCAGCCACAAACATGAGAAAAAAAAAACAGCATTTCAGGATTTTAAGCCGTTGTGACAGCAGCTGCTTTTGTTCCACATGACAAGATAAACACAATTCCTTTAGGAGATACACTCAATGAGCAGTCAAAATGTTTTTTCCTTTAGCTCACAGATGAGCTTGGCATTTGCTAATGATTGCAAAAACTCTGCAAACGCTCTCTGAAATGAATCCTCCACTAAAAGGCTGCTGTAAGGCCAAATTAGTTTAGGAACTATGATGGGCTCTTTGGGACGGCTGGCAGCCGAGAATTATGGCTCCTTTCTATATTTCTACAATAAGAGGCTGGCTGTTTTTTAGGACTTGGCACAGTATGTAAACGAAGTCAAGAGGGACAACGAGACACTGCGAGAAATAGATCAGTACCAGAGATCCATCGAAAATCTGGTGAGTCACATGTTTAATGCAAAGAGCGAGCCGCTGATGGCGATTTTCAATCTTCTGTCAAGCCAAATCTCTCTCTATTTTTCTTTTTTTTGGTTGTTTCTTGTTTAAGAATGAGCCCCTCAAGATGTACGGGAGGCCTAAGGGTGACGGAGAGGTGCGCGTGGCCTCAGTAGACAAACGGGCTAAACAGGACAGGTGAGACATTGGCCCGACGTGCCGGCTGGCTGAGTGAATAAAGTTAAACCAGAATCTGGAGCTTGTGCTTGGAAAGCTGCCAAAGCCTGCATTAGTTCGAGTTAGAATGCAGAATTAAATTACACGTTAGCAAGTGCCTCTCATTATTTTGACATTTAACTGATTTTACATCCAAAGCAGGATTCCCAACGACAAACACAGATAAATTTTGTTGCATTTGCCTTCACAAACTCTTCTTAATAAGTCCAATTCTCATGTGATATTACAAAAATGATGCCTGAAGTGACTTTAATTTAGTAGAGGCGCCTTAAATAGTGAAAGTAACATAATTTATTGAAGCACATTGGACAAAATAGGCTCAAAATACATTATCTATATTTCAACTTGTTTATTTCTTTAACAATTTTAAATGAAAAGGCATATCTGATTTCTCACCTGAGATGTGAAAATAATTGTGTTCTGTTGGAAATGACACATTACCAGCTTTATGTTTGTATGAATATTGTGAATGTCCAGAAAAAGATGCTCTATGACCCATGTTTGTCTCATATAGTCAGAGGATTACGCTTCTTTTCATAGCAGCCGCACACACATAAAGCAAAATGCATACCAAAGCTGGGAAACACAAGGGTATTTTGGTTTGATTACTTGTTAGTTATGAAAAAGCTTATTATAGCTCCATTCATGCATTGTTAGGAATTAACGCAGTATCTGTAATAAAATCGTGAATCATGAAAATATGCCCTTTTAATCTTTCAACTTTTACATTATGATTTTTAGATAGTTATGCATTTTTTTTATGTGGATCTGGTGGCTCCTGATATCTTCTTCCTTCTCTCTCCATATGTTGTGTTCATGATGTCGGGCATTTTTAGCCAGAAGACGCTCGTTGGTGTTTGTTTTGCTGTTTCTGCCAACAGCTACCAACGACTTCACCAGTCATGTCAGCATCTGGAAAATAGTGAAAATACTTAAAACAGTTTTTAAGTTCTTAATTTAAATAATGTAATAATGTGTGTAGAGCATCAGCTGAGCCTTGATTTCCATTTAAGATAACATGCTGAACAAAATGCTTGCAAGTTATGCTGAACTATCCATCTGGACTGTTTTTGGGAAGAAATAGTAATTAATTACTATTAATGACTTGGACCGGACACATTTCCTCACCTGCAGATTCAAATAGCTCACTTTACAAAAAGGCCTCTTTTTCTTTTGTTTTTTCCAAGGACGATTTAGGTAAATGAGTTCTCAAGTCTCTTTGCATTTAAAACTCACTCTTTGGGCCATAATTAAAACATTTTACAAAATGTAATAGGCTTGAGAGTCACTGTTAATTATAGTTTTACTAACAGAACTTTATATAATTGGTAGCATATCTAAATTTAACATGACAGAATGCGTGTATCGGAATTTCTTTGTTTTTACTGCCAAAGTAAAAGGCAGTCAGGCTCTAAAGTGTCCGTCAGGCTTTGAAATAAACAACAGCCCGTGATGGATTCACTTTTAATGACTTTGACATCTTTTTCTCTCCACAGGCACATCTTCCTGTTCGACGCCGCCGTGATTGTTTGTAAGCGGCGAGGAGACAACTACGAGATGAAAGAGGTGATCGATCTGCACCTCTTCAAGATCACCAACAACCCCACATCCGACAAGGACAACCGAAAGGTGGGGACGCATGTGCGGGGCCGTTGTTTGCCGAACTCACCAGCTGCCTTCAGAAAGCCTCTCAGTTTGCCCCTCCCCGTTTACACAAGCAGCCACCGATGAGTCACAAAAACAGCTTTCTCTGTGGGAATTTTAAATTATGATGCAAAAAAAAAAAAAAAAAGCCACAGGTGATGATGACTCAGTTCCCAGCTTATCATGTATGAGAAAAAAGATAATCAGCGACTTTGTTTCAAGGATAATATCATATTCACAAGAACACGTTTGAATGGTTAGAAAGACAAACCTGTGTGGTTGAAATGCAAATGTGAAAAGATAATTTTACACTGATACTGATACTGATACACTGATAGCTAAAAAAAAAAAAGTTCAGGATAATAAAGTTGGAAACTATAAAATGAGAGAAACACATGGATAAAAGAAAAAGGATAGAACATTGACATTTTTTAAATGGAAAAACACAAAACACTACTTCCAATTATATAAAAAGCAATTAATCTTTTTCCTTTTTTTCTCTCTTGATCATGTCATGACTTTGGATGTGAAAGTTGTGATGTCCTTTTGTGTAGAGCTAAGTCCCAAACGTTGCAATTAGCTGGCAAGGTTAGAGATAGTCACCTGTCTTTATGTTTATTGTTGACTATGGCAGTTTCTGCTCTCTATAGAAACACTGGTGTTTTTAAACACAGGCTGATGTGCAACATCCACATACTTAAGGTTTTTAGTTGTAGTCTAAGGAGAACCAGAATGTGACAGAAAACAGACTGGAAGACTCAAAGATACAACTGGAGCAAGAGCTTCTGGCACAGCACACCAAATGAGACGCTGAAAGACTCTCACCGGGGACTGAGAACATTTGGAAAAGGAAAACATACAAAGGGGGATGATAGCTTGTGTCAGCAGGTGAGTCCGTGAGAAGCGGATGAGGTAACTACACCTGACGCAGGATCAGGGTGGCTGTGGACAACATTGGAGTTTGGAAACAAGAGTCAATCCTCTCTGGGCCTCTGAAATCCAATGAAATGATCGAAAATGCAATAAGCACAATGACAAGAACTCAGCTCAGACAGCACGAGAAATAAAGAAAAGCAAGACATTTAGCGAGCAGAACTAAAACCCAGGGAAAGCAACTCTAAGAAATTGAGTGATAAAGACATTATTGATGTTATTGTGTTACACTTTCATTTTTCCAGCCTTAACCTTGTGTAATGCATCAGCTGTAATTATATTCAGTGTTGGGTTATGATGAGTTTAAGAAAATGGCCAGGGGGTGAATTCCCCCGTCACCCAAGTAACATTTGTGTCTTGTTGTCTTAACTTGGGGAAGCATTTATCTCAGTCACTTCGGATTGTGCGTTTGGCGAGGGGGCAACGATGACGTTAAATAACTGAGAAGAAAACAACAAAAACCTGTTTCTCTTCCACACTATGTTTCGAAAACTCTGATCAAGACATTTTTTTCTTTTTGTACAGTATGTGTTAATTTGCCTTACACAGGCCGAGCGTTTTTTTTTCCCCCCTGACTGTGAACACTCCTGATTTCAGATTTGTCACAGCTGACACAGAAGTGGGACTTAACGCCTCACTCTTTGTTTTTATGTTTTTTTACTCACAACAAAGACGCTTCCCTTTTTAGGACCGATTGCTATGCTCCTTCTCATTTCTCAGTGGCTCTTTAACATTTGTGCTTAATTTTATGTCGCACTATTTTCAGAGAACGGCATCCCACTTTAATCTGCGATTTTCTGTGTTTTCTTTTTATTACTCTGAATGAAAGCTTTGAGGCAGATGTCATGCCCCGTCGCCCATCCCAGCGGGGGCAGATCAAAACGGTGTGTTTATCCTCGGTTATCCTTTCACCGTCTCTTTCATTCGCGGCGTATGAAAAGCGATTAAATAACAACAAAGGCCCTCCTATTAACATGCTGTAAAATAACAACAAAAGAACCAAATAAGCACCTCCTAACAGCCAGTCGGTTGTAATGAAGGGAAGCCTTGCGCTGTTGAGCTCATTATTGCGCCTTTATGGCTGAGTCAGCAAAGCTCAAACGCCACGTCGGACTCCAGACGAGCCAATTAATAGCGCTTTGTCTGTATAATGAGTTGCCACAGCAATTCATCAGATGAAAGCTGGTCCGTAGCGCTGAATGAAAAGCACCTGTAACAAGCTCCCTCCCGCTTTTCAAATCCCACCCCCGAGTCACGTAGCAGAAAAGCCTAAAACGCCCCAAAAACAAAAACAACAACAAAAAAACTTCCAGGCTCTTATCGCAAACACCAATAATTAACAGTTTAAAACAATTTGCCACATGCTTGTTCCCGTGTGTGTTTTACATCCTCTTATTCGTTTCCCAGCCTCACTTTGAAACTGTGTCAGACTGCAGCAGTCTGCCTCCTCCCAGATGGTGTTATCATTAAACCTCGCTCTGGGCCCGACTCCACACGAACACAGAGTGAATACTAAGTGCCAAGAGGGGAAAATATTGCCAATCATAATGAGGAATGATCTCCGAAGCGTGCCAAAGAGAAAAAAGAAAAGGAATTGATTTGGGTAATAATGATGCTGTAAATAGACACATCAGTAGGCTTATACTCACGCAGGCTTATGGGCTTATATTTTCTGAAAGTTGCGATCAGCTCGGCGTCGTTCACCTCTGGGATGACGGATGTGAGGCAGTTTGCTCGATGGCATCTTTATGTGTGGAATGATGGAGGTGACAGTGGCTGCTTGAAGGAAACAACAATAACAACTTCCATCACAAAAGGCCGCGTTAAGTGCAGGTCGCTGGCAGGTAAAAGAGGCAGATAGAGGGTTTGCTCCCGCGTTGCGGCTCCATCAAGACAGAGCAGACGCAGCCCCCCTTAATGGCTGCCGTTAGTCACAGGAATGGGAGCACAGCGGGTCCTAAATCAACCTAAATAAAGTTGTTGGTCTTGTACGCACCTCTTTTGTACGCCTTCAAAATTCACAAAACAAAGCCTTGAAGTAAATTGAGTTGAAAAGTCTCACGCTAACATCCCAGTTGTATCTGCACAAGTGGGTTTACTGTGCTTTTAAACTGGATCAAATTCCTTTATTATTAAATCTGATGGATTTATAGCATAACATCCTCCATGCAGCCCCTTTTCCTTCTTAAGCGGTGGTGTCTCCCTGCCTAAATAGATCCCTTCAAAACATTACCATTAATGTTAATGTTGCACTGACTCTAATCACATGTTTAAACATGAGGACTGGAGTTAGACATCCCCGCTCTCGATATCCCTCGATCTATAACTTTGGGCACATATTTGGCTTGTAAACTTGAGTGTTTGGTATTAAATTGGCCAGAATAGGGGCGCAGTGAAACTGTTGATTTGTTTTTTTTAAATCGACCTTTAAATATCGAGTCACTCTGATTAAATTTGTTTTAAGAATGCGTCTATTTGACCAAAATCAGATCCAGTCTACATTTTATTCTCATCATATGTGAAATATTGGCACTGATGTTGCAAATACACAAGATTATACATTTCACAACTAATCTAATTTGCTGGACTTATAGTGTTAAGTTTCTGGACCCTTAATTCCAGTTATTTTGATGAATTTCTGTCTCCGTTGGTGGAATATGATGGATCCAAAGGGATTAATTTAACATAAAGAGCCAAGTAGAGTCAGGAAGGCAATTAAACTAAACTGAGGAACCAGACATCCAGGAAAAAATTATGAGAAATGAACAGATCAAGGAGAGGGGAATAAAACCATCTAAGGACTGACGGAAACTAAGAAACTTAAATTCTGTGGGGAGAGTGAAAGTGAAGGAGTGCAGTTGAAGATTATTGACACAGGTGAAGGGAGTGGAACTGATGGCCAACTACCAGGATCAAGATACAAAACAAGACAGCGGGACAGCAGAAAAACAGAGGAATACGAAGAACACAGGGCCAGAAGAACAAATGACAAACTAGAAAGACAAAAGACTGGACCAGTGGAAAAGCAGCCCTTCTAATTTTTTAAACAACGTTGTAAAAAATCAGGCAGTTCGTCATCACAAAGAGTAATCAGACTTTTTTCTTCTTGGTGGAAAGTAACTGATTAAAGTAGCCAGTCAAGTGTCTGATGACATTACACAGTTACGCTCTTTCCTGTGAACATGCATCTCATAATTTTGGCTTTACATCTAATATTAGAGTGCAAAGACATAGAGATAGAGTAACTGATTTGGAGAAAGTTTTGCTTGGATATTAGCTGAGACATCATCTAAGTAGTGCAGACTTTGGATGCAGCAGAGGGAGGACATTGCTGCTAGTCTACGTTTCGTCTGTCTGTCTCTCCCTCTCTTCCATTTTGGCACAAATTTAGGGGTTAGGGGTGTATTGTAATCGTTTCAGAACACATACAGTGGGGGAAATAAGTATTTTAACCCCTTGCTGATTTTGCAGGTTTGCCCACTTACAAAGAATGCTTATTTTTCCGCATCAGATGGTTATCAATTTTTATAAATTTATAAATATAAAAGTTATAGATCGTTGCATTCTTTGTAAGTGGTAAAACCGGCAAAATCAGCAAGGGGTCAAATACTTATTTTCCCCACTGTACATGAACAAATTTTCAAAGTGGGCCTGAGTCTCCGATACTGCCCGTCCACTCCATTTTAAAAGTTTGCGAGAACACTTCATATCGACCCCTGGTGAGAAACGTTCAAAACGCCTCCCTCTCTGTGAATTAGTCACTGGACAACATCATTGCTGGACGCTGGTCCTGCTGTCCACCGGGAGTCCGTCTGTAGAAAGCGTTGCTTTCATTTCCTTTCTCTGTGCATCCCCGGCAGCACTCTGAGCTCGGCTCTTTTCAGCCTTCAGGGTCCTGTGTTAAAAGTTAAAAAACACAACTAGAAAACATCAAAAGTGCCTCCCACAAGCATCTGTTTGGTAATGCTTGCTCAAAAATGAGCACAGGGCCCTATGTTGTCTCAGAGGCTAATGAACTGATATTTAGCTTTAGAAGTGGATGATAGCAGTTGATTACAAGCCCACTCACTACTTAAATCGGTGCACGGCGTTTGATGCCCAGCAGCTCTCTAAAACTCTTTTTCTCCCCTCATTCACACTCTTCCTCTGTGTTTTGTCTCTCTCTTTCAGCTCTTTCTCTCCTCCAAACCTTCTGTCTCTGTGTTTGCTCTCTCCCTGGGGCATCCCTCTTTCATTTAGCATCTCTTAGTCTCCATCTGTCTCCCTGCATCCTGTCTAGCTCATCCATCTTCTTCTCTGCTTGTCTTTCAATCAGGCCGTCGCTGTTTTTCCATGACAAGGCTCCGTTTTCTCTCTCCAAAAAAAACAAAAACGATTTATTCTTTTTCTCTTCTGTTGTAGTGGTCCCACGGATTCTACCTCACGCACAACCAGGGCCAGAGCGGCTTTGAGTTTTTCTTCAAGACCAAAGAGCTGAAAAAGAAGTGGCTGGAGCAGTTTGGCATGGCCATGTGAGTGTGTGTTTGCTCCACGCGTATGTTTGTTTTTGTACCGGAGCGTGCCAAGAATGCCTCTGTGTTTATCACAGCATTAAAAAAAAATCAACACATAGCTCATCCTATTTTGCAAGTAAGGCTGCATCGTAGGGGGATGATGAAACTGAGACAAAAAGGAGCACTGACGTGAAACATCGCAATCACAGAGCTAAGTTCAAGTGAAGTACTGTCTGTATGTTGTCAAACCGCATTAACTGGTTCTCATCCTGAACTGGATCTCCTAATGTGCCCGACTATCTGGTGTCTAGAGTGACAAAGAACACCATTCATCTTCATATGTAGAGTCACAGTCGGCGTTTAACCTGTATCTGACAGTAGTTAGAGAGCTCTCTGGGAGACATTCTGACCTGTTAGTTTAGCTTATGGGAAGAATGGCCGACTCTGCAACAGTAAAGGATAAACAAGAAGAACTTGTAAAAGTGATTCCAGCTAACAAAACACCTGAACAGAACAAACAGAACACACCATCAACTATAGAGACGTTTCCCTCTCAGCTGTTTAAGAAAGATAGATAAAAATGGTACTTTTATGATCCCGAACAGGGAAATGTCGTTGCCACAGAGGAAATACACATACACAGGAAGCAAAATTAACTACAAACACACAAGATATTTACAGTAGCTTAACACAGAAGATGTGCAATGCAGTAATCTCAGTTTACCGTAATGTACAACGAAATACAAGAAATAAATTGATGTCAGAACTGGATGCAGTTCTAGTCACCATGAGAAAATAATTCAACAAATTATGCACAGTGGAAAGAAAATAGTATAAAATCCAAACGATCTATGTGAGTGTGCATGATAGCAAAGGTCACAACACCAACGCATCATACGTCACCCTAGAGGTCTTTCCTCAAGGGTGCTTTAGCAGCTGAAGAACAGCCTTTCCCCCCTACATCAGCATCTAAAACAGGTGTTGTCTCCTATCAGAGATATTTTGTAAAATTAACGTGTTTAGTTCCATTGATGCTTTTTACAAAACACCCAGAGCCACACAGTCCACCATTCTGTTATTATAAAAAACATATTCACTGTTCAGATGATAAATTTAACTAAAAGAAAAACAGTCCCGGCATTATCTATTTCCCTTTCTAGTACCAATAGTACTAGTTGTTGCTTACCCATAATGTAGGTGGCTTTCAAAACATGCCGTACTTGATCAGAGTGTACATTTTTAACAATAAAACCCCTCCAACTTAAGTAGCAACAGCTTACCAGTTTTGTGATCAGATGTGGGTGGCTGCATTGTGTTTTGCTCGCGGCCATGTTTGACAAGCATCTTTCATCGGGTTTTTAAAATCTTTTTGTTGTTTACACTTAGTTGTTTATATTACGTTTGCATTTAAATTGACACAAAAAGGGACAGTCGAGGCACTGTGTATTAAAGTGCTGAACAGGAAGCTTTTCCAAATGGCATTTTTTCGTGCCTCCATGGTGCCCCACATAGACCCTTCCTCATAGGATTCTCTGTTATGAAACGTTAACAGCTTCTACAGGAAAAAAAAAAAAAGTACGGACCGAATCAGCTTTAAACAAAACAAAAAAATCAAGACACAACACACACATATTTTATAGGTTCACACTGTACAATGTCGCCCTGATATCCTTCATGGTTGTCTCACGCTTGTGTCACAAACAAATGACAACACGGCCAGTCAGCCAGTCCTTTTGTTTGGACCTCATCTTTAAAATCTGTGTAAAATTAACTAAGCCTCAGCGTTATGATTATAGCTGAGTATTACTAAGAAAAAAAGCCCTGTTAGAGACAATGAAATACGAGTTAGACCTGCTAGGTGGGTCAGCGTCAGTTCATTTTATGCTAAAAAAAGACATGTAGGAATATTGTGAACTTTTTTAGCTGATTTATGTTTCCAACTTTCTGGCACATGATGTGCTCGTGCTGTTATTCCGTTCAGTTCAAAGTTAAGTTCAAGATTGCTTCTATCGTTGATGATCATGATTGTGTTTTAGTCTCGATAGTCGGGCCTCATAATAGAGAGAAAGAAAAACAACGAATGGGAGCTCCAGTTCCACCTGGATGTAGCGCGGAGGGAACGGTTTTTACATTATAGCTGTAGCAGCTGCAGAGGGTAAGGAGTAAGTCAGGTCTCCAGTGCGAAAAAAGAAGAGCAATAAAAAGAAATCTGCAAAGCAACATTTTCCGGAAAGAGGGAGTGAGGATTAAGAAGACGAGGTGTTGATCGAAGGCGGAGAAAACAGGAGCTCGTCTTCTTAAATTGTGAGGCAGGAGAATTAATGAGCTGCGAGAATAGAGAGGTGTTGCCAAACAATCACATGCTCCCACGTCGATGCTTAATAGCTGATCTGCGAAAAGTAGCTCTCGCTGGCTGCCTTTATTTTCAACCCACATGCAGATTGTACAAGCTGCGGGCAGTCCCGCAAGTCCAACTTACTGTGTTTCTTAAACAGCATTGAGCGAACACTTTCTGTCAGAAGAGACGCTTTAACATAGCTCTTCAACCTAAACCCAAAAAAGATCATTGTTTTTCATTGTCTGTTGAGTGTCATTTCATTTATTCATTTATTAAAGGTGCTATATTGTTTCATTCTCCCGGCAAACAGGCCTTAAGGTGTCATCACTTTTTTTACCCTTCCTTCCTTTTTTTATTTGGTGTGAAAGTTCTCAGCACAGGAGTGCAGACAGGTGCATCCAGTACCTTCACCCTTCGCTTCTTCTCATGGAAAAGACGGCTTTCAATGCGAAATGCGTCACACTGGAATCCAAATGCTCATTTCTTGCTGTAATGCTGATATTTCAGACCTGCAAAGCTGCGCTGCCATAAGCTCAGATGTAACTGTTCGATATCAGAGGACATAGCATCGGTTTGTTCTCAAAAACGTCTGAAATACTAAATTAGCTCTGTGTGATGGTCCATCCCAGATGCCTCAGAGTCCAAAGTCCTCTGGAGACATTTAATATGAGCAGTCTACTCATGCATTAAAGTAGTGTTTGTGAACAAATTCCCTGCTCTAGGGTTTAGCACAGAATGACAGATACATTCTCCAGGTTTGTAAGTTTAAGATGGTGCTTTTGATATGATTGATCTAATATCAGTTATATTTATGCGAAATAAATTGATTCCCTTGAGTCTGGATTTGAGCAACAAAGCTTTCAGAATTTTTATAGTGAAAGGCTTAGTTCCTGAATGCTATTTTCTTTTGTAATGTGTTCTAGAATTAATGTATAAACTAAAAGGAAACTAGTGAGATCAAACAAAGGAGTGTTGGAAGGTCTCAGTGGTAGCTAAGGATGAAAAGAGTTGCACCCGACAACCTGATAAGCGTCCACACACAGCGGACTCACCACATTCCAATTCCAGCAACATTCTGCGAGCAGACCGTCGAACAAACTGTGCTGTTTATACAACATATCCAGGATTATTGCAGCCTGATTATTTCATCGCAAAGGTGGACACTCTTTCTTGTTTCTTTATTTCCCTAACAATATTAACTGAAGGAAGAATGCATACTCCTCTTATATCAAACAACAGCCTTCTTTGGAACGGTCTCCAGCGTGGCCTGGCTTGTCCTATTTACCAGGGAACAGGTTGCAGCCCTTCACTTTGACTAATTAGCTCAGTTTCCAAGGTAACATCTGTGCATATTAAGCAAAAAAAAAAGAAAAAAGTACGTAAACAGTGTCATCATCACTCACCATTGCAACTCAATAAACAAGAAGGGGGAGGCTCTAAATCGGAATATACAGGAAAGTGGAATAATGTCATCCTTTCTTTCCCTGCTTCCCTCGTTGTTTGTTTCTCTTTCTGGCCTCCTCCAGCTTCCACACACACGCTGAAACACACACACACACACACATCTATGTCCCAAGGGGCTGAGAAAACCCTCTTGTGTTCACTTGGAGCAGGCCTTGCCTGTCTACTTGCAATTCTTCCCACATCAAAGAAGCGTTTCAGTGAAATGTTTCTGCCGCCACGGAAGAGTTTGCCTGCTGCAATTATAAAGTGGGGAAAGAAGTGTTGCTTTTTGCTTTAAAACTGACGTTTTCATCAGAGAACATGGATGCTCGGAAAGCCCGAGCAAGCCGACTAACAAGCGCAAAGTTGTTGTCGCTCTCTAATTTATGGAGAGGTAACTTTTAGGGACCAAGTCACGCAGCGCTTGCTCCTTATTTAGTGACTTACGCACGGAGAAAAGCTTGCAGGGCATGGACGTTCCGTAATGAAATTCCTGAATTAGGCAGGTTTCATGTGCTATTCTATTGGGATTCTAATGTTTGTTTGTGCTCCCGTTTGTTTAGATCAAACATCCGTCCTGAGAACGCCACTAACAACTTCCACGAGTTCCGAATGCACACTTTTGAAAAAACCACCTCCTGTAATTCCTGCCACATGCTGCTAAGGTAAGAGGCCAATTATTATTCATACACATGCTCATAGCAGACACACACACACTGCAGAAGCAGAAGAAAAACCTCTTTTAAAAAATACTGCCAAGCACAGAGAGGAGGACGCGACGTGGAGTCTCTCCCCTCAAACAGCTGTCAGGAGTCCTTTGAAAGGCCTTGGCTCTCTCCGTTTGTCTCCAGTGTACCCTAACAATATATCCGTCAGTTTGCCTTTGCTCCTCTCTTCCTCTGCATACGCGCCCAAGTTCTACAAAGTTCCTTTTGAATTTGCTGAATGGTATCGGTACCCAAAGGACTGCTCCTCGCGGCCCCTCCTCGCGGCACGAACGACTGAGTGGTTTCACCTACCGAGGACGGGGAAGAAAAATGTCTGTCACACTTCAGCACTTTTTCCAAGGCTGCCGGTGGGGAAGGGGGACAGGTCTGCTGCACTGTGCAAACACAAAGCCCGGCAGAGCATTCAAGAACATATTGTGAGGATAGAGAAGCAACAAGAAAGGGGGAAAAAAGAATGTTTTATCTTTTGTTTTCATTCCAATCGGATCTGACTGATTTTGCTTTCAAAAAGACCGAGACAATTCAAAGCTATAATAGTATCTGATTCTCAGATGTGTTCTTAGATATTGTCTAAAAAAAATCTTGACAGAAGGTCTCACTCATTATGACTTGATTAAAGAAGATCTTCTGGTTCTCATCAGGTTGGGCTATTTTATAAACCCGCGTAATCCAGATTTAATCCAAAAATGGAGCCCATTCCAACTGTCTTTTGGCAAGACCGTGCATGGTTGACTTAAGAGCCACCAGTTAACCCGTCAAACATGCTTTTGAACAGTGCAATGAAGCCAGAGAAAAACCACCCACGAACGGGAACAACATGCGATCTGCTCCTAGAATCCAGCTGGGGCTCAAACCGGGAACCTTATGGAGAATCGCTGAACATTGCGCCAACGTGCAGCCCTCATCAGGTTTAAAAAATGCAGCAACTTTAACCTGAAGTGCATGCCCATCGTGGCGCAGACGATTTAGCTAAATCTAAGCCAAAATTCAGCAGCGTGGGGAACAAAAACTAAGAGTGCCCTGTCATTCGATGGCTCACAGAACCAGCTTCAATTGACCAATTCCTGCTTTCCTGTTCACAGGACATTTTTCCAGAAGTATTACTGAAGGGAATTCAGACACAGCTTTGCCAACCAAACCCTTTGCTTCCAGGTTCTTCTTAGAGAAAAGCAACTTCCTCTTGGCAGTCCTTCCAAGCAAGCCATACCTGTTAGGTCTCTTTCTAAGTCTGCCCTTGCAAACTTTAATATTTTATATGTCTCTCCTTGGGGCGGTACGGTGGTGTGGTGGTTAGCACCGTCGCCTCACAGCAAGAAGGTTCTGGGGTTGAGTCCCAGGGGACCCAGGACCTTTCTGTGTGGAGTTTGCATGTTCTACCTGTGTCTCTATGGGTTCTCTCCAGGTTCTCCGGCTTCTTCCCAAAGTCCAAAAATCTGCATGTTAGGTTGATTGGACATTCAAAATTGCCCTTAGGAGTGAATGTGAGTGTCCGTGGTTGTTTCACCTTGTATGTCATGTGTGTGAGGCCCTGCGATAGATCGTCCAGTGTGTACCCTGCCTCTCGCCCATTGACCACTGGGATAGACGCCAGATTGGCCCGATTAGGGAATAAGCGGTAACAATAATGCATGGATGGATGTTTTTCCTCCTTGTGTTGTGTTTTTGTTGTGTGGCACAGACACCTGAATGCCTCAGGCCAGCAAACTGCCAAAACACCCGTCTTTAGAGAGGAGCCCCCCACCCCCACCCCCCACCCCACCTGGCTGTTACTTAGCACCTTATTTCTTAAGTGGTTAGAGTGGGTTTATAGATTTTCTACCACAGATAATGACACTGTGTTACATGTCGTTGTTTATCTGAGGTTGCCATCACCTCATTTTAAAACCTGCTGAAGCTCCGACTATTCTCAGAATCTTAGAATTTGTGACTCCATTATGATTAGTAATGCTTCCACGAGGACAGATGCGTGCTAGTGTCTGCCTCATGGCTTTGTACAGCCAAACAAAATATTAGACGAACCCTGTTTGATTAACCTGTGCGCGATTATCTGGAGATTAGTTCATATAGATTGCCATTGGGATGCTGTATGTGGGAAATAAATTACCTAGCTGCTCGGGGCGTAATGGAGTTTTATTAACAAAAAAAAACACAACTTAGGCTCGGATTTTTCTCTCAACCCCTAATGAAATGGTCTCATTCCATTCTGTTGAAAGACCTGGCACGTTGCTGTATAAATTACTCTAGTTGGTAGTCCCCAGATGTACAGTATGATTAACTAATGGATTAACTAATGGATGGAAATTTCAAATCATTACGTGGGTAGATGGGTTGAATGTACAATATTGGATGTGTGTCACAAATGTGTTTTTATATTTATCTGACTCTAACCACTTTTTCTTGATATCTTCTAAGCTGCTGAAGGCCCCTTTTTGATTCTGTACCTGGTGAAAACATTACCTTTTCACTTTCACAATAAATGACGAGCCGTTAATTGGAGAAAAGGCGTTACAGTCATTCTCACTTATCCTAAAAACTTGTTTAAATAGAATATAGATAGAATTATATTTTTGAAGGTTGAGGTCTTTTGTCTGTTGCTTTTTGTTTTTAGGACAACCGAGAATTTAATTGGATGCCTCCTTCTGTGTCATGAGCACGAGAGTCACCAGAGCAGAACCATAAATGTCAAAGGTCGAGATGCCGTTAAACAAAGATGATTTCTTTAGTGCGGGGCCCATTTACAAACGACTGGTTTGAGCTGTTTTTCTGCTCTTGTGCTGCCTTGGTTGTATTTTTTTGTTTTCATTATTATTATTCTTGTTGTTCCATTGTCTGCAGGGGCATCTTTAACCAGGGTTACTTATGCTTCAAGTGTGGCTTAGGAGCCCATAAGGAATGCCTTGGTCGTTTTGGCTCCTGCGGAAAAACAGGTAAATATTGCGCAACCACTTCAGTCACATTCAGCCTGCAACTCTCTTAACTATCACAAAGACTTCAAATCTGATGGGAAAAGGCTTTTTTTTTTTTACTGCTGCATATAAAAGCGCAAGCCCAAATATCCCGAGACAAATATGGATGATTTGCTGTTGTGTGGTGTTAAAGACCTACATGGTGGAACTATAAAGAAGATATGGGACTAGAGTCTGGCTTTTTGGGAATTCCTTAATCTAGATAAGAATTTTATAGACGTTATTATTTTAAGGTCACCCCAGAAAGCTTTCCCCGTCTCCCTGGGTGGTTTTGACACTTCAGAGCACCTGAAAGGGAATGTCACTGCCTGTCGCTACACACATCCCCAAAGCCTAATAGTAGTTTTACCAAGGAGTTTTAAGAAACCACAGACTTCTTTATTATGCTCCTGTTGTGTATCAGTCACTCAGCTCCCTGTGCAGGCACACTGACAGCTTTGAGAGCAGCGTGATGGAGGAAAAACTTCAGAAAGGTGGAATGAAAAAAGGAAAAAAGGCCTTTAGAAACCAGCTTAGCGTGTCTCCTGCACATGGGTGTGTGTGTGTTTAGGAGAGGGAGGGTGTCACAGGAGCGTGAAGAGGTGAAAAAAAAAGCTCTATTCTTTTTTTTTGATTTTGTGGAAGTTTGCGAAGTGCTGGAATATGTTGTCACCGCGCTAAAACTGTGCAGCGTTTTTACGTTTTTAAACCCGAGCCGTTCCCCTGACACCGCTCGGACCCGGTGCACCACCGTGTTTGAGGTCCCAGCTGAAGACTGCCAGACCCACTTGGACCTGGCATCTTGTCTTGGAGCCGTCAGGCCTCAGAGGCAGTAGTACCGTTCCCAGGCCCACTTATGCACTGAGGAGATTGGGCATGACACCTGCAGGCGGCACAAATTTGTGTCCGAATTTGTCCTCCTGTTAGCCGTGGTGCCGGTTCAGGAGCCTGAGCCGTGAATCGATGTCGTACTCAAGGCTTTAAAGATACTTGAACTTCTAATGTCACGTTTCCTGACCCCAGTCCTCAGGGTGTACAGGCCTGCAAATTTCCCACCTACAGCTCACCCAATTCAAATAGAGATGTCTTCTCTGCAGAGCTTTAATTAGGTGTGCTGAAACTGGGGAAACTTTGAAAACATGCAGGACTGTGTGCCCTGAGGGTTGGGGAACGCTGTGCTAATGAATGAAAGATGTAACCTCATTGCACCACATGTTCTGTCGTCCCTTTTCCCTCGTTTCTAAAAAGCGGCACTGTGAACAACAACAAAAGAGACGGGTTGTGCAATTAAAAGTGAGGAAAAAGTATTTAGTACAATAGTGCAAGTCCAAATCACTGCACAGTTCCTCCCTGTGTATGTGTGCGTGTGTGTTTTTTGCGCAGGTCTGTGAGGGACCGATAAGCCGCAGTTTACCTGCGTTTATCTCTGTTATCGCCTCTCTCTGTACGTAAGCACAGCGGGTCAAGGTTCGCTTTGGGAACAGCAGGCTCTGCCGAGAGAGAGGGGTGTGTGTGTCTGTTCTGCAGGTACAGAGCACATATTTGTGGCTTTGTGCGCTTGTGTGTGTGTGTTTATGTAACTGTTCTGTTAGCGCAGGTAGAGAGGCGTGTTTGTGCGCTCACAGGTGTGCAGTTGTGCGTGTCGAGGGGGCGGAGGGGGGTGTAATCCGTCCCTCAGGGAGCCAATGAAAGGAAGCGTCAGAGCAAAAAGCACAGATCTGCCTCCACCACCCCAAACCGCCGACAACCCCCCACCCCCCCACCCCCTGCCTCGTTACACCCTCTATCCCGGCTGTCAGGTAGTGGCAGCGCAGCAAAACAAAGCAAGCCGCGGTCAGAAACGGCCGTCCGCCTTCTCCACTAATGAGGGAGTGTTGCCTTGTAACGATGAGTGCGTGCAAGTGTTTACGTGCACCCGCTAACCCGTCATTCACCATGCCTGTTCTCACACTTCTTTCAGATCCCGACTCCGACAGACATCAGGTGAGCTGCCGCTGTGTGTGTGTTTGTGTGTGTGTGTGAGTGCGTGTGTGCGCTGTCTGTCTCTGTCTGCCGCTCGCCCGCTCCTCAAAGCTTTGCTGCACTTTAAAGGGCTGCAGCTCCCTGCCAAGGAGACTCCAATTGGCTTTGGCTGCCCGGCGATGTCCGATGGCAGAAACAAGAAAATGTTTAGGAAGATATTCTCGGAGTTTGTCTGAGCTGCCTCTGAAAAGGCTGAAATAAAAAAACGCCGCAGAAAATAATGAGAAGCCGTTGCTTTTCGCTGTAAGTGCCATGTAAAGGGCTCAAGATGCAACGCACACACAGAGCGTGAATGAGTCCTGTTCTGATATTGACGATGGAATCAAGAACAGATGCTTTGCTCTCTGCAGATTTTCTTTCTGCTGCACTTTAAAATGTGCAGCCCGGTTAATAATTACGGGTTCGGCCACGAAATATGGACTACATGATCTGGGCCGGCGCAGAATGCCTGTTAAAATTGTGTCCTCACTGTGCACATTTCAAATAAGAAGGGGCCTTCGTCCGTTTTTGTGAATATGAAGAAACAGAATGATGCACATGGGTTTAAATTTTTAACCATCTGTGTATGTCTTTTCACAGGGCAGGGATCAGGATTCAGGTGAGAGATTCATAACTGGATGCATCCTCTCTCTCCTTTGCACACATCTTTCTTTCTCCCTACTCCATCTTGTTTTTTTGCCATTTGTAAAAGCAGACTGACATCTATTAAACTGACTTCCTGATTTTTGGCATTCGACGTTGACACTAACCTTGCTGCTTGCACTTTGTGGAACTTACAGTTGTGGTCAAAAGTGTACATACACTTGTAAAAAATCATAATGTTATGGCTGTCTTGAGTTTCCAATAAGTTCTACAACTCTTATTTTTCTGTGATAGAGTGATCGGAACACATACATGTTTGTCACAAAAAACAGTCATAAAGTTTGGTTCTTTCATAAATTTATTATCTGTCTGCTGAAAATGTCACCAAATCTGCTGGGTCAAAAATATACATACAGCAACAAAATATGTCAATTTTGGTGATGTAGCGAGTTGTGTCAATCAAATTAGCTTCATGTCATGGCCTCTTCACTTCTTCTAAGTGATTCTGATTGACTACAGCTGTTGACTTCTCATGAGCCCATTTAAATAGGGCTCATTTGACCCAGTGATTAGACTCAGCTACAAAAGCTACAATGGGAAAGTCAAAGGAACTCAGTGTGGATCTGAAAAAGCGAATTATTGACTTGAACAAGTCAGGGAAGTCACTTGGAGCCATTTCAAAGCAGCTACAGGTCCCAAGAGCAACTGTGCAGACAATTATACGCAAGTATAAAGTGCATGGAACAGTTGTGTCACTGCCACGATCAGGAAGAAAACGCAAGCTATCACATGCTGCCGAGAGGAGATTGGTCAGGATGGTCAAGAGTCAACCAAGAATCACCAAGAAGCAGGTCTGCAAGGATTTGGAAGCTGATGGAACACAGGTGTCAGTCTCCACAGTCAAGCGTGTTTTACATCGCCATGGACTGAGAGGCTGCCGTGCAAGAAAGAAGCCCTTGCTCCAGAAAAGGCACCTTAAGACTCGGCTGAAGTTTG
>JABUIW010000141.1:456858-505303 GCA_013363375.1 Menidia beryllina | reverse complement strand
TTTGGCCACAACACCCAGCAATATGTTTGGAGGAGAAAAGGTGAGGCCTTTAATCCCAGGAACACCATGCCTACTGTCAAGCATGGTGGTGGTAGTATTATGCTCTGGGGATGTTTTGCTGCCAGTGGAACTGGTTCTTTGCAGAAAGTAAATGGGATAATGAAGAAGGAGGATTACCTCCAAATTCTGCAGGAAAACTTAAAACCATCAGCCCGAAGGTTGGGTCTTGGGCGCAATTGGGTGTTCCAACAAGACAATGACCCAAAACACACATCAAAAGTGGTAAAGGAATGGCTAAACCAGGCTAGAATTAAGGTTTTAGAATGGCCTTCCCAAAGTCCTGACTTAAACCCCATTGAGAACATGTGGACAGTGCTAAAGAAACAGGTTCATGCAAGAAAACCATCACATTTAGCTGAACTGTACCAATTCTGTCAAGAAGAGTGGTCAAACATTCGACCTGAAGCTTGCCAGGACCTTGTGGATGGCTACCAAAAGCGCCTAGTTGCCGTGAAAATGGCCAAGGGACATGTAACCAAATACTAATGTTGCTGTATGTATATTTTTGACCCAGCAGATTTGGTGACATTTTCAGCAGACCCATAATAAATTTATGAAAGAACCAAACTTTATGACTGTTTTTTGTGACAAACATGTATGTGTTCCGATCACTCTATCACAGAAAAATAAGAGTTGTAGAACTTATTGAAGACTCAAGACAGCCATAACATTATGACTTTTTACAAGTGTATGTACACTTTTGACCACAATTGTAGCTTCAAACACGCACCATGTTATTGAAAAAAAAGCCCATAATGAAAGTTAAGTTCAATCTTTTCCAATTAGCTGCAGTCTAAGGCTTTGATTGATTCTTGTTTTCCCCTTTTTTTCAATTTTTTTTTCTTTGAAGCCCTATAAAAAAGTTCAACCAGGCAATGTGTAGTTACCAAACATGTTTGGCAGGGTTGGCTGTTGGCACGGCATCACACTGTTCCATCCTCTGATCAGAGTTAACCTTAGTCAGAGAGGATGGCAACCTGGTTGTTTGTAATTGTAACTATATATGCCTCCTACAGACTTAAATAAAACACGTACCACTTTGGGTTGGTGTGAATACGGCCACTGTCATCCTCTTTAACTCTGGGAAAACTAAAACACAGCATCCCTGAATGTGTGTGTGTGTGCATCCACTCTCCACACAGGGCCTTTAATCGCTTATAAGCCTGACTTCAACACTCATTTTTCCACCCCTCCATCCATTATGCTGCAGAAAATGATTTCTGACTGAAGACGCATTAAAATCAATAGGCATTTGATTGCCCTGGCCCTTGGCGTTTTATAATATTTCAGCGCTTCTCTCTTTGTCTACTTTCAAAGGTGCACAAACACAAGGCTTGTCCTTGCATGGATAGGAATGGAATTCATGCCCCGGAGACTCAATTCTCCATGGGTCTGTGTCTTTAGAAGTCCTATTCAGGCGAGATTGCACATGTGAGGCTCCCAGCCACAGCGCAGCCGCGCTGGAACAGGCTGAGAAAAGCAGTGCATATATAGATGTTTTAGCTTTCGTTACAATGTTGTTGACTTCCCTCTTATTTGCCATAAATTTTACCTCCTCCCTTATTTTTTCTAAAGCACAATTTTTGCACATTAAATTAATTTGTGCGTCTGTGTGTTTTGGTTTTGTCTTATAAGATGAAATTTGAATTTCTTTTCTGCTTTGTATGGAAAATCGGTTTAAATTTAGCTCTTTGAAAAAAGAAAAAAAAACACACACTAATCACTGATATTATACAAGAAAAACGTCTCAGCTTGTTGAAAATGTTTTTAACCGGGACGTACAAACCTTCCCTACTGTGAAAGAGTCAGCGAAGGTTATTGTAGCATTTTAATGGAAAAGTATCTGGGCCTGTACAGTTTCCAAGTTGCAATCTTTAAAAAAACAACAAAAAAACAAAACAGAAAAACTGTTCTGTGTTTCTTCAGGAACAGGGTGATGCATTTAAGGCTAAAACTTTCCTTTGAGCTTCCCAGCAGGAGCAAGAAAAAATCAGGAACCAAATCTTGCTCCTGCTTATCTTTTATCAACCCACAGACCTAGATAAACCAGGGTGCACTGCTTCTTATCTTTAGTATGAAAATGAATCACGAGTCCAGCTGAAATTTAGTGGCTGTTCGCTGCTGAGAAAGCCGTGTGTTCCAGTTTGTGTGTGCACATGTGCGTGCTGCCTCTCATTACCATCTGTAATGGAAGCGGTGAATGGTTAAGCTGAGCAAAGACGAGTCCTTTGAATATTACACATGCATTGCAATTGGCTCCAAGACAAAATCCAAGAAAATGATGGGGAATGACTCAATTTTCTGCCCTGTTAATTTGTTTAAACTCCCTGGTAGAAATGGTCAGATAAGTAAGATGCTTTACATTTGTTTAAATCATATAAAGCTGTCAAAAAGATATCATACCTTTAAACAATTTAGACAGTGAGCATCTTAGACTAAATGCCCTGTTTGCAAAAATAATGAAACGTAATTGCCACATATCAAATGTACTGACATTTTTCTCTTTGCACACAGTGTGCAGGCACTAATCCTGTCTCATTGCATAGGGCTGCTCAGGGTGTGTGTAATCAGGAACTACTTTGGCGTGCCGAGGCCTGCGTCCGGCCCATCGCTCAGCATCCACATCGGTGACATCATCGAATTAATCTGCCCCAACCCCAGCAACACCTGGTGGCAGGTCAGACTTCATCTCTTTCTCTTGATGCCTTCTTTTGCCATGTCCAGAAAAAACTAAACAAAAGAAACCTGAATCGGTGAAATCTAATTCACTATTAAATGAAAATTATTTACCTGATGATCTGCTCTGGAGGATTTCCTTTTGGACTGCTCAAAGGCAGTAATTACTGTGTACATCTGGTCGATAAACTTTATTTAGAATATATAACATTAAAAGATTTGTAATAAATAGACACGCAATATGGAAATCCAGCATATTTCACCAGATGGAATAGATAAGGAATTCAATTAACGGGGTGTGAAAGCTTTAGTGGAGGCAGCCACAGCCCCACAGTTAGCAAACATTCAATATCCATCTCCTCCGCAGCCAACAGTCCATAATCATTTCTGTTCTGGGGGCATGTGACAAACAGAATCGATCACTGTAATTCATTTCGCTCTACAGCGACCATGCGCTGGCTTTGTCTGAATTTGCAGCTCTAATCTTTATCAGACTCTTTAACAGGGGAGAAGCCAAAGTGGAACAGAGGATAAGGATAAGGTGTCCGCTGCTTTCGTAGATATGCGACTGTTTGACTTCAGCCATAAAGCAAGCTCAGCTGGGAGTCTGTAGTGCATCTCTGAGAGGATGCAAAAAATAAACATTTGCTCCCATACTGCAAAATATGAGCCGACTCAGGTGCCAGATTTACAACGAGGAGCCTCTGAAACAGCTAAATCTGCCAGAGTCACAGGGCAGCTGAGTTATGGTCCAATGGCGCTCCAGCTGCTGGCGGGCTTATTGCTCTGCAATCACTACTGTAAGTAAGCACTACATTAAGTTTAACACCCAAACAGGTCTCAGGCTGTGAGCCTGCATTTTCAGAAGCGTCTTTTAAAAAATAAAAAACACTTTTATTTGTCTTTTCTAAGTATACAACTTCCACGAAACAGATTCAGTTCCTTCTACTCAGATCCAGTCCAGCTCAGAATAGTTTATGATCGCCTAACCGATTCAATATATATTGGCTTGGTCCAGTTCATTACCGCTCGATTCATTGGGTGTCAAATTAAAAAGGATTGCATCAACTTCCACCTCTGTCCATGCTTCAGGAAAAAGGTTTCTATTATGTGTTACAGTTACTAAGATTACCTTAATTTTCCCCTGTATCCCACAGTTTACCACTCTTTCTGGGATTTGTTTCCACTCGTGGTAATTGCACACAAAAAATCCCAAAAGATTATTTTCCATAGATTCTGATTGAATCAAACACTGCATATTCTTTCTTTACAACAGTGCAATTGATTCCTTAATGGTGATTATTAATAGTTACTACAGCATTCAGGTCCGTCAGAAGGACTAAACTTCACCAGAAAACTCCCTGACTCCTTTTATGTGAGCTCGGCCTCTCTGCTGTTGGTAAATCACTGCGCTGAGCTTTAAGAGCCGTCACCCTGAGAGAAATAAGGAACTCATCCTCCTCCCAACAGGAATGATTTCCACAATAGTTAACGGCCTCTGTGGATTTGTGCTAATTGCTCCTGACTGAAAGATGCGTCCATGGTCAGACGTACGTAACACAATTATCTCTCCCTGTGGTTTCAGGGCAGGATCCTGTCGACCGAAGAAGTTGGCTTCTTTCCAAGAGACGCCGTGAAGCCCTTCCGACCCGTAAGCAGATTTTCCTTCCATTCCTGCTAGTCCTGTAAATGCAACGTATGTTTGGCTTATCGTGGTGGGATGGGATGGTGAATGCCAAGTTGAGGTCGGGGCATTTACCTGGCGGCAGGCAGAGAAAAAACAGCCCATGGATTTTTGTGTTTTTAGCATGCTGTTTTTTTTTTACGAGAATTAGTTCTGATCCGTTCACTGTCATCTAGGAAAAAAGACAAAGATGACAGGGGACGCACAAAAACACAGTAGAGGAAGAAAACTGTCACCTGTTTTGTTTGTCTTCCTGTTTATTGCCATGCTCTTTGCGATAAAGGGAAATTCAGGCTGCCCAGCCTGGTCAGGAATATGAAGCTTCCAGCTGATAACAGACTGCTATCACCATCTCACCCGTCTGTAAAGATAGTGAGCTGAAAGCTGTTTTATTGAGGTTTGGATGATGTAAAAGCAGCTGTTGTGGAAAAAGAGCTTAATAAGCTTAAAAACAGCGCAGTGAAACCGGCGCCGAGTGCCTGCTTTTATTCTTCTGTTTTTGTCTGCTGTCAGATAAGCCAGTCTTTGGTGTAAATAACAGACACGTGTCCAATTTTTGCCCTTTGCCAGCAGGATCCGAAGCCCGTCGATTACTCCTCTCACCCATGGTACGTTCACAAAACACCCATTTCACTTTGGATTTATCCAAACACACTGACTATAAGACTAAATCTTAGCATCAGATGCCATGAAGCCTAGAAGCCTAGAAGTCAATGTAGTCGCCATCGGTAGTAATGAAAGGCTACAGACAGCCACTCCTCTGGGAATTATGCACACAAAGAGCTGTCCTGTCGTCTTCAGCTGCTTTTGTTCTGGCTATTGTAGGTTCGCAGGTCCCATGGAGAGGCTCCAAGCTGAAGCAGAGCTCATCAGCAGGGTTAACAGCACCTATCTCGTCCGCCATCGCAGCAAAGAGTACTCGGAATATGCCATCAGCATAAAGTAAGTTCATTATGCGACGGCTTCTTCTTTTATTCGAATCAGATGCTACGGTTATTATTTAGATGTTACTCGTCCACGGCTCCATTTCTGAGGCCCAATTCTATAAAAAGAACAGGATATCTACTCAGATCTCTCTGCAGGTGAAAGATGAATAATAAACTCTCTCAGTCTGGGACGCTAATGCTGAATAGTCTAATTGTTCTATGATTATTTTTAGGGGAATGTTGTCCATGGGTTTATGTATGAGATGAAGTCATCTTGTACTTTTGCTACTCTCTCTCTCTCTAATGGGTAAACAGTAACTTGCAGCTGGATTTTTGTACATAAAAGAAGCAGTTGTTGCAGCTGTGTTGCTGACAGTGCAACAATGTGAATGACTGCAGCATTGTGCATTCCCCCATCATCCACCTTGTTATTGCAAATACAAACATCCAGCGCGGGGGAGGCAGTTCCACACACCCGCTCCAGACCACCCATCATTCTCATGTCACAAACCTTTGGGACTGCTGCATTAGAGGAATGGCCCAGCTCTCCACAAGGGCCAGAGGCCGGCCAACCGATCGATGGTGGTGATCAGAGAGGGAAATTACACTCATAACTTATTCAATGGCCCACAGGTACAACAACGACGTGAAGCACATAAAGATCCTGACCAGGGAGAGCAGATACTACATCGCAGAGAACAAGAAGTTCAAGAGCATATTAGTGAGTCTTTTCATCCTTTATTTTACTTTATTTTTCTAATTCCACCACCGCGATTCATAAAAAAATCATCCTGCGCACTTAATGATGTGTCAGAGGCTGAATTTTATTTAAGCAATGTGCGAAAAATAGCCCTGATTACAGTCACTTTTATACTAGCCTGAAGGCTTCGGCATGGTAGTCCGTGAGCCCAATGCATTATTTAAAGGATTCCTTGTTTTTTTTTTTTTTCTTTTTTTTTGTAATGCTCAGACTTTCTTAAGTCCAGTTTAATAATATAATTCCACCATGTCCTTTTAAACTCAGATAGCATGATAATTGTACATTGAAATAACTGTGGCCCTGATTGATTTCATGTTCCACCGATAAGACTCTTGTAACCATTAAAAAAAAAACATTTCTGTGGTTTTAGGAACAAGTTCTCAAGAGAAATGACCCACCCCCACGATTTTGGGGGGGCTAATTGAGGTGTGTTTCTGTGGACAGGAACTGATTGAGTACTACAAACACCACTCCCTGAAAGAAGGTTTTAAGAGTCTGGACACCACGCTACAGTTTCCTTACCGGGAACCGGAAAATGCTGCTGTGCATCGCTTCAACCGATCTGGCAGCAACAGTGAGTACATCAAGACTTACTAAGAATGCAGCTGATCCTTTAAAATATCCCAAATAAGAAGACATTCCTTTATATTAATGAACTGCAACTGGAATACTAACATCTTCCTCTTGTTGAGAGGAGGGTTAGATTTGTTTTTCATTTCAAATTAATTTCAAGTGTTGTAAACCATTTACATTTTTTAAAACTATGGCTGTAACATATACTTAAATATGGGTAACTTTGAGTTCAAGGGTTTTTCTCCAGTGTGTCTACATGCAAAACAGAGAAAACAGCAAAGTGTGAACTTTTTGAAGCTAAAAATAACAAAAATGTACCATTTCTTCTTCTCAAATCTGCCTTGGTGATTACTGACAACTGGTTTGTTCACATATTGAAGCTTTCCTCAAAACTCCACCAAACACGGCTTAGATGCACTTAACATGATTTGTTGTTACGGCTCCCCCGCTGTTAATTGTTTTTGGCTCAAAAGCCATAAAAAAAAGAGAGTCTTCTGAGCGCTTTCCAGCTCATCAAAATATAAAAAACTAGTCATTTTCAGTTTAAATATTTAACCAAAATAACATAACCAACTCTTCAACAGCCCACTTACTTGATCTAACTATTGTTATTATTGACTATGATAATTATTATTATGGGGCGGCACGGTGGTGTGGTGGTTAGCACTGTCGCCTCCCAGCAAGAGGGTTCTGGGTTCGAATCCCGGGGGAACCAGGACCTTTCTGGGTGGAGTTTGCATGTACTCCCTGTGTCTGCGTGGGTTCTCTCCGGGTTCTCCGGCTTCCTCCCACAGTCCAAAAACATGCATGTTAGGTTGATTGGAGATTGGGGAAATTGCCCTTAGGTGTGAATGAGAGTGTGAGTGGTTGTTTGTCCTTGTATGTCCTGTGTGTGGCCCTGCGATGGACTGGCGGACTGTCCAGGGTGTACCCTCCCTCTCGCCCGTTGACCACTGGGATAGGCTCCAGTTCCCCCCGCGACCCCATCAGGGAATAAGCGGCATTGATAATGGATGGGATGGATGGATGGAATTATTATTATGTATTATATAATTTCAACTGTAAAAATATACTTGAAAAAACAGCAAAAATAAGAATTTAAGGACTGCTTTTTTTTTTTAATGGCAGACTGCCAGTTTTTTTATCAGCCGGTCAACACGATTTTTAAGCCACCGAGATGTGGCAAAAAACAGAAAATTAATTTTTTCAAAAACTTTTGTAACAAAAAAACAAGAAATACATTCAGGTGTTGTAGCAGTTGAAAGGAGTCATTTTTTATGTCCGCAGGTAAAACTTTACAGAACGTTGTTGGTGCTGTGATTTGCTCTTTGATGGTTCAAGGAGTTCCGCTGCCTTTTTCCCCCTACCTGCGTAAACATGAAGCCTCCGTGCACATACCACATACTGTGCACATACGCGCCCTCTGACAAAGCAGCTGTTGTTGAGCTGACCCTGCGACTGTGTCAGCCGTTACCCCGTTTAACCTGATTTCTCTCCGCGTTTGGCTCCTATTTCTCAGCCAACGACGATTTCCAGCGAGACACTGGGTTAACAGGTGTGGGATGTGTAACTCCGAGCTGAGATTTTTAATGAGATGATGTTTTAGAGCGAAGCGCCGGATGAAACGGCAGAGCTTTGTCAAAGTGCCGACTCAGAGCCGAGTGAAGACGTTTCTGTGACAAAGTGGATTTTGCAAGTCGAAAGAAGATGAAAGAGGTTACAAAGAAGCAGAAAAGGCAAAGGAAACAAGCCTTTATGTGTTCTCGTGTTTGCTTTCAATCATTTTTACTCTCCGTCTCATTGGCTCATCTAATGTGAGGAGATCGTGTGGTTAAAGCAGCAGTAAGAGGGGCAAATGGTAACCTCACAAATGTTTAAAGAATGCGCTCCAAAATGTGAATGCTGCAAATCAATTACTTTTGTTATTCCTCTTGTTCTCCCTTCCAAAATCTAAATGGCTCCTGTTTTCATTCCCATCCATTCCCAATTCTAAACACTCAGTTTGACCCTATGGGTTATCTCCTCATATAATGAAAATAAAAATGTAAAAATCAAGCTTTTAAAATGCATCCAGGCTTGAAGAGGAGGGCGTTCTCTCTTTGTAATGCTCGCCATAGAGGTTTTGATTAGTATTCGTTACAAAAGAGAAAAGAAACACACAAGCTTTATCTCCGTACAGCATATAGAAATCTAACTGTATTGTTTCGGAGCATAAGTTGGAGAAGAAATTTTACGATTTCAATTTCCAGTAGCTGAAACATGATCTCTGGTTTTACTACTTTATTTTAACGAAAGGATGCTAAACGTTAGCCGTATATAGCACTGTGTAGCGGCTCGTCTTTACGTATTCCACACAAAGAACCTTTAGTTATAAAATTAGTTATAAATCTGTAGGAGATAGAAACAAAGAGATCACAGTGACACTTGCTTTGCCTTTCCTCTTCCTTTAATAAAAAATTCCAACAGTCACTTTACAGAACAATCTATATCATGTATGAAAGAGTTAAACACTCAACTTCCATATGAGTCCACTGACTTTACTGGACTCTCACTGAGCTACAGAAAGATCCAAAGTTACTTCCCCTCATGTGCTTGAATTAGGGGGGTCCAACTCCGGTCTTCATGGGTCTCTGTCCTACAGTTCTACAGGTTTCTCTGCTTAAACACGCCAGATCCTGATTGAATGAATCAGTTCAAAGGCTCTGCACAAGCCTGATAATGGCACAATGACATGAATCGGACGTGTTGAAGCAGGGAAACTTCTAAAACCTGCTGGACAGCGGCCCTTGAGGACCAGTTTTGGACGTCCCTGGCTTACATGAATTGATGAGAACCCTAGATGCCAATTCTTTCGCGGTCGGATCAGAACCTCGTCCGCACACAGATAGAAACGCACAAAACTAAAGAAAAGTGAATCCAGTGTTTTTGTGACTGGACTACGTAAGGGTTTGTTTAAACCCAAATGAACTAACTTCTATCAGACTGGGGGGAGTCTTTACATGACATTTGGAGCCTTGTGCTCACCGTCAAATGGCTCCAGACCCCCATGACAGTAGCATAAAACAGGCATGGAACAGGATGGATATCAGCTTCAAAATCTTAATAGAGGATGTTTTAGTGTGACCTCAAAGCTAGTTTCCCCTGGAGCCCCCATTGTCCTGGCGTGGCCGTGTTTGGTACAAAAACCATGACACATTGACTTTCTACCGTTTATTGCTTTGAGGGGTTTTTGAAGAATCTGAATAATAACGCTGTCACAGAATCGAAGATAAGGAGACCTTAGAGTCTCTCGGTTAGTTTGGGCTAACCTTTCAGCCGCTGGTCCTCCTGTTTTTCTTTTTTTCGGGTGGAGCGGGGAATAACAACACGCCCTATAAAAACTTTAAGAAACACCGAGCAGAGCATTTGCTGCGACTTCCCAGGCAGCCTCTAAACCAGCAGCAGTTTTTTAATGACTGCAATTCAAAGTTCGATCTTCCTTGTTTAAGTTAAAAAATTTAGATATCTAATTAAAGCACATGAACCAGGCAAAACGGTGTAAATACTTTGGAGGGCACAAATTAATGAAGTGCCGAAAACGAGCCGCTCCTCGTGGCTGTGTGGATGAACCACCGCACTCTTCCCGCTCCATTCATTTTTTATCGAACTGGGGCTGTGTTCTTCATCCCTCTGAAAAAAGAAACCCCAGATTTGTAATTTTTAAAAACTTTTTTTTTTTCTCCTTTGCTTCTCTCTCCTTCCACTACTCGCATCCCTCCGCTCCCCGCCCGGCCCACCCCGCCATAGCTCCATTGCTCTGCGGCCTCTCTCTTGTAACTCCTGCCGGCTACAGCTTTGTACCTCCTTCCTCTGCTCCCTTCTGGTCAGGTACAGGTATCGCTTCTCTCCGCCTGTCTAACTCTCAACTGCTGTCTCCCCTTCCTTTTCATGTTGAAGGTTGCTTGGCATGCCGGCGCTTTCAAATCATGGCATGAGTCTCTGCTCTTACTTTCCCTCACATCTGCTCTATTCGTGTCTGTGTGTTCGCTTGTCATCTCGTGGGGAGAAAATGGAACCTTTGCTCTACCGCCGCATGTTGGGAGTCTCCGCTTTGTGCTCGTGTGTGGGTTTCTTTTTTTTCCTTTTCGTTGCATGTATACTCCAGTGCGTGAGGCAGAAAGCGAGCCCTGTGCGTGTGTGTGTGCTCCTGGCTCTGTCTGTCAAAGTAAAGGTGGAAGTGTCCAAATACACAGAGTTCCTCCATATTAGATATTTCCTCCCCGTGGCCAGGTTGTTGAGGTCTGACATTCCATTTCCACCTGTCAGCTCCAGCCCAGGCCGACCCAGCAGTGGGTGTCTGGAAAGGAGGAGAGCCGGCAGGGCGGGATGGAGCGGTAACTAGCTAACCTGCTCCACATCTGTCTCTCACGCTGCCGTTTCTTCGACGGGAGACATGTAACCTCACACACACTGCTGTCAGAACGCTCAACTGACTGCTTCGGCTAAAAATCCACGCAATATCGCAGCGTTCTGGGAAAAGGGCTGCACGCCACCTCTTATGGCGAGGCGCCCCAGATGGAGGCAGCAAATGTGTTAGGACGTTCATGCTGACGTCTCACTGCCAAAGGCAGCATATGGGTACCGCCAGCTATTTGTGTAATCATTAGAAAGATATTTCAAAGGCAGGACATCAAAAGCTTGACTCCTGTATATTTGTTAAGGGGGATAGTTGTGAGACTTTATGTGTGTCAATGTGGAGACATTAAAATGCCTCATCCTAATACACTCCCCACTGTGTGTTTTTTTTTTTTCCCCTCTCTCTCTCACTCTGCAGTGTTTGCACCCAAAGTGATCGGCGTGGCCATAGCGCGGTACGACTTCAGCTCCCGGGACACTCGGGAGCTGTCGCTGCAGGAGGGGGACGTGGTCAAGATCTACACAAAGTCCGGGGCCAACGGCTGGTGGAGGGGCGAGGTGAACGGCAGGGTGAGTGGTGTCGCCAGGGCATCGTAGCGATGCCTCGCTTCGTTAGATCCAGTACTAAAAAACCATTCCGTTCACTCTGTGGCTCGGGTTTCAGACGTTTTTCGGTGCCTTTTTTTCACCGAAATGGCTCTAAAGCCTGCAGATCTGTAAACACTTGCTTCAAACGCCCACAGCTCTCTGCTAAGAGACTGTGGAGAAATGTGCAGTACGCACCGGCGCACACTTAGATGCGCTGCTTTTTTTTTTTTTTTTTATAGCTCTGGGGGGGGGTTGGGGTCTCAGAGCGTGCGTTTGTCATTCTCTTTTCATAGCCTGTGTGTTGATGATGAGAGAAGAGTCTGTGGAGAGCTGCTGGCCTCTCCTCAGGCCCCACTGTGGCACTCACAGAGGAAAACAGCTGGATTTACCACGGGTAGCACCATTAATTCAGGTCACTCAGAACCAAAAGATTTCATGTTTTATAGGGGTGTTTTATACTGCTTTAGGGGCTCATACTGATGTTATTTGTCTTTTTTTCCCCAGATGATTCTTTAGTGTTTTATTTTACACAAGTAATAATAAGCATGATAATAATAATGAATCTGGTTCATATGTAAATTCAAAAAGGGCCAATTCCTGTTTTGAAAGAGAAAGGCTGTGGATGGGTGTGGACGCCTGCTAACTCCTCACACGTCAAAAAACAATGTAAAACAAATGTTGGGGCCACATTTCACAAACACAAGGGAAAACAATATGAGAAAGGCTGTCCACTAAACAGATTTTTTTTTTCCTTTTTCCATTTTATTTTTGCGTCTACAAAACCCGTTTTCTGTTTTTTTTTTTTACCTTGTCTTGTTCAGCATTATGGTAGCAGAACTGAAATCTGAGTACCGTGCTATGCTGAACAAAATTGCTTTGCCAAGGTTCTGTTTTTAACGGCGATATTCACTGATGTGCGAATCTTTTTGGCGCCATTAGCCACTTTATTTCTGACATTTTCCCCCTTATGTTTTGATTTATTCAACGTTTTTTCCCCTATCCGCAGGTCGGCTGGTTTCCATCCACATACGTGGAAGAGGCCGAGGAGTGAAGCGTTCCGGCGTGGGATGACGTGTAAAATTAAAAACAGGGAACGGCGGGAGCCTCTGCGCGGTGGCGGGCACCTCGCTCTGCCCGCCCCGTCGTTGCCTAAAAGCCATCCCAGAGGCCTTCGGTAGAGAAAAAGGGCTACAGATGTCAGGGTGCCCCGTCTGTGTGGATCAGCCACTCCGCCAACAAGCAGCTTGACTGTCAGCGGGGAGCAGGCGCTCGCCAGACACTTCCCGTCCCCCCCCCCCCCCGATTCCTCCGTCCATCCATAATTCATCCCTCGCTTTCCTGTCGGCCCCGGCCTCTTCTCAGCCCCCCGCCTGCTTCGTCCCGCCAGTGAACGCATCTCCTGCATTCACACGCTCGTCCATCCATCCATCCTTCCATCAACTGTGTGCGAATGGAGTCTTCACAGTGCCCCCCCCAATGTGCTGAAAACGTTTTTGTTTTTCTGTGTCTTTCATCCCTTTTTCCACCCTCAGGGGATTTCTCTCAGCTTTGACCTTCCCCGTGTGTGTGTGTTCCTGTGTGTTTTGGTTATTGACAACTATATGACCCAGATTCATTCACACACGCACTTCCCCCCCTTCCAGATTATTATCACCACACATTCTCACTCTCCTTCTGTGGACGGAGGAGAGGGATGGTGTTCCTACACAGTGCCAAGGATTGATTGCTGTTGTTCCTCTTTTCCGCCCTCCTCCTCCATCCTTTATCAGCAACCCGGCCTATCGCACTTCTTGTTTTGTTTTCAGGCCGTCTTTGGCTGTGAGCAATCCTCAGCTCTTATCGAACGGCAGCTCTGTCAACAAGCGCCACGCTCGCCGAGGGGTTTATCAGACCAGAGGCATTAGCGGCTCGTCCAGGAGCAAGCTGCGCTATCCGGAGGTTTCCATTTGTCTGATGTGATGGTTCCTCGCAACCAGACACCAATGAAAAACTCAGTCGCTTAAAAAATAAAACAAACAGAAAGTGAAATCAGCTTTAAGATTTCCCCAGTGGTTGGCTATTAAAAGTGTTCTTTTTTATTTTATTGACAGAATCTTCAGTAGTTTTAAAAAAAAAATCTGTACAGACGGTTTTATTCAGTGATTTGAGCGTTGGCTACACACACAAATATTTGAACTGTATAAGATTTTTATATATTTATTTATTTATTTTCAGTTTTGCATCCCTGCTTTACCCTACGAAAAGGAAGGAGGGAATTGTGTTTTTTTTATTTTCTTTTTAGTTCATTTGGAAATCGAACTTTAAGATAAAGGAAGCTGTTTTGTGGCAAGCTTTTCTCCCTTATAGTGGCGTTCTGGAGACATGTCGTCTTCTCATGCTTATATTTGATAATAACTATTAGCCACCAGCCAGGTCTGTCGCCCTTTTTTTTTATCTCCCCTGGTCATATTTTTTACGCTCTGGAAGGCATAAATGAGCCTGAAAGAATGGCACCTCTCTGTTTTTCTCTCCCCACTTTGAGCCCCTCTGCAGTATTATTATGGGACCACTAGATGGAGGCATCCTAAACAAAGCTCTCCATTTTAAAACGGTTGCCTTGGACGTGTTAAAAGTCCCGTAACAATGTCACCTGATTAGGAGGTGTGCGCAAGTATACAGCCTCAAAACGCAAGTAAAAGCATCCAGTAAAAAATTGTAAATTGCTTGTAAATGAAGAGTCTGTTTAAACGGTGTCGGGAAGCCCGGGATGGCATTCCCTTTGCTTTTCTGCTTCTGAACCCTTAGTTCGAAAGCATTCGTGATATCTTTGGAAAAGTTTTTGTGGACCTTTTGAGCCCCATTCTTCTTTTTTGGGGAGCATACGAGTCAGAGCAGGTTCTCTGATGGCTGATGATGCCACTAATCAGCTGCGGCTCTCCCTCATCCTCCCGGGTGAACTCTGACAGCGTGGCTACAACCAGAGGCAGGTTTTCACCACCCTCTGCACTCTTTTTTTTTTTTTGCACGCAGGAGAGACGGGTGCAAGGCTCAAGGGTATCTGTGATCTAATCATTACACCATCCCCTCACCTCAGCGACCCCTGCGCATTCATCTCTCTGTCGGCCGCCGTCTCTTTGGCTCTATCTCACTGTGTCACTTCTCTCTCTTTACGGCCCCCTCTCCCCATCCATCTCTCATCCAATCTCTGTCTTCTCCGTTTCTGTCTGCATTCTGTCCCTCACCCTCTGCAGACTGTAAACTCTAACTGCTAAGCATTGGCGGAAGCGGAAAGAAAGATTCAATATTATAGGAGGACCAGGGGGAGAGACAAGCGATCTGTCTCTGAAAAGATAATGAGTGGTCTAATATTCCATTTAACCTCAAATTACAACAGCAGTCAGAGGGTGAACCGGATTTTTTCAGTCTTTGTTTTTTAATCCCACCATATGCAGATTGTTGTTTTCATTCTTCGGCAAGCATACATGAGGAAAAGCATTTAGACTGAATTCAGGCTGGATTCAGCTCATCAAACCGATACACTCCTGAAATTTTATTTTCTGTGTCTTGACTGAATTTTTTTATTCAATGCTCCATGTGGATGCTTTGTTAAGTTATGATATTAAGCCAAAGATGTACGCTGTACTTACTGTGCTCTAAATGTTTTGTCTCATATACCACGGTACCGAACCGCTGTGGCCTAACTCTAAAACAGTGCAATCCTGACTGTGTAGCAGAAACCTGTATTGTTGCTGTATCATTCTGTAAATGATTTACATAGCACATAATAAAAATATACGCTGCTTCTTCTAATCCGTTGGCACTCTTTTGCTGGCTCGTTGCACATTTGTGAAGCTCAGTTATCACGTGATGGAAGATTTAGGCTACTTTTTACCCAAAAAATTTTGGGCAGTGTGGAAAGTCAAGAATACCAAAAGAAGTTATTCTAAGAATTAGTAAAAAAAAAAAAAAGGCAGAAACAGATAAAGGTGCAACAGCTTCACTGAAATAAAAAATAAAAGTAAACCATAGAAAGATTAGAGGAAATAAGAACATTTCTTCCCCATTTAACCCATGTTGGAGTTTCAGAGCTAAAAGTCAGAGTGAGCTTATAGAAAGTTCCTCTAACTACTCTTCATTAGAAGAAGTCATTAGTTACGATTATAACCATATACACACATATACATTCCATAATAGGATGCAAAAATAAGCACAATGTTAACCTCTTCCAGAGGCATCTCGAAGAGAGGTCAATATCTCCAGGCTCAGAGGAAACTGGGATAAAGTATAAATCACTTTATCAGGCTAGACAGAATTAAAAAAATATATTTTCTTCAATAGATTCCATAGACCTCTGCCTAAAGTACTTCTGACTTGTGTCCGAGCCAAGGCAAGTAAAATGATTAAGACAATGATTTACTCCTGTAAAGTCTACCCCTTCGAAAATGAATTGATCAATTGCTCCAGAGGTGATTACTTATGTGCATAAATAGTAATAAAAAGAGGAATGTGGTACTCCAACCTTAGGGACAGCTGCATATAAATGACAAAAAATGTAACTTGACCCTTATATGATATTCTTGAGCTGTCACAGTGGGGAGTGTGAGAGAAAAAAAGTTGTGACTATGTGAAGGTGCAATAGGCCTATGATACAATACGCAAAACGTTAAATGGATAAGAAGTCACATCAACATGAACACAAAAACCATTCAATATTCAACTTCCACTCCAACAGCTTAGTTGAAGAACCAGTTGCAATTTCACATTGTCGTTGGCCAATTGTACAGTTATTTACAATTATTTTTGTCTAAAAACAAAAAACAAACAAAAAAGCCCCACAAATCATCAGAATACAAACAAACAAAGCCTGTAATATCTAAAACAGCCACCATTACTCTTATAATTTGGATGTTGAATTCCCCATTCAAGCCTGATTTTTGTCCAGACATCTCTGTTCAGCTTTCTAATGTGTAAGTGAAGAACACAGAACTTATTGTCATTGAGGTTATAGTTAGCTTATGAGCAATACACTGACAGTATCTAAGGTGGAAATGTGTCCTCATGGGTCAACTTAATGAAGAGTCAAGTGAAATTTCAAGCCTGAGACACATATTATGCTTCTCATCTGGAATATTCTCTCGAAAACAGTTGGCAGAAATGATTTTAGAACTCACTGTTGCCAAGCGCCACTCCCGACCCAGTAATTGTGGTAAATCGTGACGAAATGTGGACGCTGAACGACCCTTAGGATTTCACTGTGGTCAGTTTAATCTCTGGCGTGCCTGGGAGTGACTTTCTGGTTAAATTAGGATTTAATTTACGCAGCTCACTGCAGCGCTTTGTTGCTCTTCCCTCCGCAGGACTTAAATAACCTGCAGCCAGCGGGGTGCCATTTCTCACTGGCTTATCGGTTAATAAGTGTGAATGAATGTGGAGATAAACAGTAGGTCTCGTTGCTGCCGTCGCGCTGACGATAAACCAGCCTAACACGACTTTTAGATATAGTGAATTAATTAGAAAAAAAAATTGAACGCTAGCAGTACTGTGGGTGTGCGAAAGCATGCGGTGAATAGGTGTACACGTGTTGGGGGTATGATGAGTGTGTACACGACGCAGAGCATATGCTGAGGCTTGCTGTGGCTTCTCTGTAAAAATGATCTAAATCAGGTCTTCTGCGTGTGTGCTTGTGTGCGTTTGTGTGTGCCCATGTGTGGGTGGTGGTCTCCCTTGCCATCTGGTGCCTTGTTACCTGCCGTTGCCGAAGTAAGATGGAGGCTCGGACTCCAAAAGGATCAGTGGTGCTGGGTCGTGGAGCAGTCGCCGCTCTTGGCTCCGTAGGGGTGGGTGAGACGTGGCATGAAATGTCCACCAGGCAGGATTTGCCTCGGCCTTTACCAGTGTGAATCACACCAGTCCACTTCCAGCTGAGACCCGACCACCACAGTGGCAGATGGCCGGTTGACATCAGATTCCTCTACAATTTGGCCCAACTTTCTGGCTGTCATGTCCTACTATGAGATTCTTTACATGTACAAAAGACTTTCTTTTGGACCTGACACTGAGCTCCAACAGTTTGTAAAGAAGGTGGGGAAGGTGCTGTGACTCTGATCGCTGGAATCCATTGCGCCAAAACCTTTGTGGTCGTGCAAAGGATTCTGCTGCGTGTAATCAGGGTCACATTGTGGCTTTTAGTGATTCGTGAATGTCTCTGATCGATTTGAAAGTTTGCCGGTTCGTGACAGATACGCTTCAGCTAAGTTCGGCACCTCGGGGGGATCTGACCCTCATGATCAACTGAAATGCCACTAAAAACACAAAGTGCATTTAACAGAGCTTCATAACATAAGATATCAAGCCATGAAAACCAGTTCTTGAGCTTAAAAAGTTCACATAATACATGCTAAATGGGTTTCTAAAGCCAGCCAAGAGGTATAACTATTAGGTATAATTTATATAACACTCACACAAAGTTTTAAAACCTGCCTGTTTTCCTTTTAGTGTCACAGTGCTTCAAAGCTTTATATTGGCAGTCTTTTAGCAGCATCCCATAATCATAGTAATATATTCAATAAAAGGGTCCCAGAGGTATGTTACATGTTTATAACAATTAGATGATGTTAAAAGTCCAATGTAGACCAGAATAACTCAGAGCGTCTGAAGAAATAGATTGATATCTGCATTAAAAACCAAGATATGTTCATGCATTTGGCAGACGCTTTTATCCAAAGTGACTTACAGGGTAGGGAGGAGCTGTATTGGCTGGGAATTGAACCCAGGTCAACTGCTTGGAAGGCAGCTATGCTAACCACTACACCACCACTCCTCTAGGATATTGCGTGTAGTAGTGGAATACTACCATAAAAGATGGTGTTAATCAACCAAACAGACTACCCAGGTGAGTATGGGGAAAGTGGTACGTCCTCACCAATAACAGCAGTCAGCTCTTTTGAGAATACTGGCCAATTCTGTTATAATGTACAGTAGAACCTCTAATTTCGATTGCCTAAACATGAAATTTTCCAACATCCAAAGTAAAATCTGATCAAATATTCGACTCGACACCCAAGTAAGTAGAAAGTCATAGAAAAAATATATATATATAAGAATCAAATAAAAATAAATAAGCTTAGTTCATTTAAAGTTCATGTAGGAAAAGTTAGTTACGGTAGTTACTGTATCTGAGTCACCAACTCTACCTCCACACCGACCGTCTCTTCCGCCTGCATTGCCAAGCTTACACCTCCGTTTGCTATTAAGTTCCAATAAAATAAAAAAAAAAACAGATTTTTTCTTTATTTTTTACATCTCTCTTATATAATGCATTTGTTTTATTGCTATGTGTAATTATCTGCACTATTTATTAAGGAGTTATCGTAGAGATTGGGGGTGTGGAACGAATTACAGGAATTACAGTGTATTCTGATGGAAATATTTGAACCAACATCCGAATATTTTAACATACGAAGTAGGTCCTGGAACAAATTAAATTCGTATGTAGAGGTTCTACTGTACTTTGTTTGGTGCTCCACTGATCTGGCTTAGACCAACGATACCATTGCTTTATTGCACAACGAAAATAGCGGAGACCAAGCACAGTTATGTCTGGAACAGAACTTCTCTTGGAAGGGTGGTTAAACCAAAGATTTCGAATAATGAAAATGGCCCATTAGCTTGCAGACGCTTCGTTTGGTGCCCCGGCCGGTTCCCTGAAGGACACGGCACCTGTGAACTTTTCTCTTTGTAAACTCTGCTCAGAAGGAGACTTTTTTTTTTTAATGGTAAGCATTAGTTGTTGAAAGATTTAAGGATTGACTCCATTACTTGACTCATTGTAAACACAACTTGATCTCCAGTCTACCAATCTCTCATTAGATGCTACACACTGTTGACCCTTTTCTTCATGGAACATCCTCTCCCCAAAGCAGTGTTGACCAACAAACACCTAAAAGTTCTGATAATGCACAGACAGGTTGATTCAGACGAGGCTCCAGAGCCTGCTATCTCAGCTGTTGATGACCCATTGAGATTTTTAGGAGGGGGCTGACTCTCCACATGAAGCTACACACACCTCAGTAGCAATTCCGGCACAGTTCAGGACTCCGTTAGAGGCATGAAACGGGCCTAAATAAACATCTAACTAATGAAGTTGTGCTCTCCATTTTTCACCCACTAAGCACCACTTTTCAGGTTGGTGGCTAATGGCATTTTTTCCAGGCTCCAGGAAACAGGAAACGTAGCTCACTTAATCAGAAGTGTTGCCGCCTCATGGGCCGCACAGGAGTTCCTTTGTTGTAGAGTAGATCTCTGAAGAGTCGATGCGATCTGCTGAGACACGGTTAGCATTACTAATCTGATGTGCGCCACTGTCACGGGTGACTCTGCGGTTCTTCACAGCCCTTCTGGTATGAGTGATCACATCAAAACAAAAATAACAGTCTGACAAAGACTGAAACAGATTGCAAGCTGTGAGTGCTGCTTTGAAACCGCGAGACCGAGGGATGATTAGTATGTGGGGGCGTGTTGTGATTTTGAATCAAAATGGGCTCAAGTGTTAATAATTGCATGACATCTGACTTGGAGAATCAGAGAAAGCATAGAAGGTTTCTGTTGTCCACCTTTTCCAATCCATGACGAGGCCATCACTTCCACTTGCTGAGATGGGAACAATAATAACTTAAAGGATGAGCTTGGAAATGGATTCTCTTTCTGTCAAAGTGATTAAACCAGAGAAAATGCTGCCCTCTAATGAATTAACATGAATAATCTACACCGCAGTTGGCAGCCCGCCATATGCAAAAGCCATGGTGAGGACTGCAGACTCAAAATAGCCGGCTCGCCTCGTCATTTCTTAATCGGTTTCCAGTTTAGAGCTGCAGCCATTTCTCCATTTCCCTTTCGCTCGAATCTCTCGTAAAGTCTGCCAAGTTCTGACTTGTTTGACAGCGCCCCATACATCCCCACCTATTTCTTTCTCGCTTTTTCTTTTTTTTTTTTATTCCTGGGTTTATTACTGTCTGTTGGGCGGCCATGAGGGACCCATCACCATTGCGGGCGCCTTGACTGCTGTGCGTAAATATCAAGCTGTGTCCCCCCCCCCCCCCCCCCCCCCACCCCACCCCCATAAACACAAAGGTGCTGTCTACAGCTCACTCAGGCTGCTCATCATCTCCAAAAGAAAAAAAAAAGACCCTGCAAACAGACATTCGCCCATTTGCTCTCCGCAGTCTCTCGGGCTTGTTCCGAAGGCCTCTCCTCACCAGGAACAGCACTGTCTCACCAACCTTTTTTCAAATTTTAAAATAGTTAAACATTAATGCAGCACTACATTGACACACCACATACACACCAACAAGAGCAACAGATGGCCGCGTCAACATACCCTTCGATAATAATTAGCATCGTAAATCGCTTAAAATGTACCATTTAATTTGCCTCACTTGCTCACTTGCGATATTTAACACGTTCCACTCCTACTTTCTTATAAGTGAACTATGTGGAGCTTTTGTTTCTGAGAGATCATAGCACTGTGTGAATTTGAATGTAAATGCACTCTGCAGGGGCAACGGGAGCAGCTCTACGTGGAGGAAATGGCTTGTAGGTCTTACATTCAGCACGTGTGTCGCATAAAAACTTGACTGTGACCTCACCTACAGGATCTCAGTGCAAGAAAAGATATTAAAAGTAGTAAAGCTGTGTGTGTGTGTGTCTTTGCGTGCGTGCAATCACACCTGTGACCTAGTCTCATTTAGTAGTCGGGACACATCTGTCTGGAAGGAACAATGTATAGTTATGAAACATTATTGCTGTTAATAATTCCTCCCTCACTGGTGTATTAGGGTGCCATGCATATGATTTTCAGTACATACAGTAGAAGTAGTTTGTAATGTCATAGGTGAGGCATTTAAAAAGCTTACGCATGGACAGCTGTGGGCTTCTCCAGTGTCATTTTTCTACAACAGCTCACCGTGTAAAATGCAAAGTCTTTGTGTGATAGTTCCCTTTGAATCCCATGACGTCAGCTACAAGTGAAGCAGAGATGGTTAAGGAGGAAGTCGGCAAAACAATTTTGGAGCCAAAATGAACAGTTTGGTTCAGTCTTATGCACAAAAAAAGAGGGAAAAGTAATGTATCCATGCATTTGATGGCTGCATTAGAAGACAATACATCCCTATAATGATACTAGAGGGAAAATGAAGGTGTGTTTGTGCCAAGTAAACTCCTCCCTTTCACTTAAACTTAAACAGACGTAAACATTTACTTTTACCCATCAATATGATTGGAATGAAAAACAATTCCCACAATCCAGTTGGCTGAAGAGCACTGTTCGTAATCTGAAGTATGACACACAAAAAAACAAACAAACAAACACACCAAAAAACAGACCCAAAGCTCAACAGGCAGAAAATAGAGAGCTGTCGGAAATGAAGGCAAACCCGAATCTGGGGCAAACAAAAAGCAATGCAATAAGCTATGTTTGTGAGACAAAATAACAAACCTGTTAGTCACAAGAAATCTACAACAAAGATTGTGGGGAGAAAAAGACAGTCAACACAAGGGAGCATATGAAGGGATGGTAATTAAGTTATGTGGAAGGGTAACAAGTACACAACTATACATGGAACATGCTTAACAGTGGAATTGAAGACCCGTCGATGAGAAAGAGTTAATAACTAACCAGACAAAACCATCCCAAACCCATGAACCATGATCTCAGGAGTAAAAACTGAGAGTTAGTGAAGGTCGGGGTATAAAACCTACGCTTATGGTTAAGTTAATAAAGGCCTTTCTTAAATTTAAGACCATATGGATTGTATTTGACCTGACTTTAATGCTTCAGCTCAAACGAGAGTCTTTACAAATTTCACCAGAAGAGATTTGAAAAGCTGTGCGGATGCCCCCCCCCCCCCCCGAATCTTCACAGTTATAGATTGTAGTCTGAAATTGGGTTCTGTGACTGTACAAATGACCCTGTAGAGTAGATACATATTGGTAGATGATCCATTTCAAGTAACAACAAACGGGGTGTAACATTTTAATTTTTTCCCATCTTTTAAATGGGGGTAATGCCTCGATGACATCTACAGCTCATGCTATCCACGTGTGACGTTCCCATGGCTAAAGGCGCTGGACAATCACGCAAATTTAAGAGAAATAATTGGGGAGCATTATCTTTGGAGCTAATTAACCCCGGCTAGCCTTTTTGTTTTACCTTCAGCAGATTTCCATTTTAAATTAGCATTTTTGGGTCATGCTGCGGTGAACTTTCCTCTCAGCAGAGGTAATTCCACATATCCGGTAGTTGCTGAAATGCCTCCCCCAGCAGAGCTTTGCAGAGGAGGCTTCACCTCGAACTGATCCACACAGCTTCAGCGGAAGGAGGTGAGAATTACTGTCTCAGTTACTTCTCTTCCAACCGTATTAACCCATCCCAGCGTGTACCCCTGAAATAGGACTGGAAGGATTTATAGGCTGTGTTACATTCGTGCTGGCAACTGCTGCACTCATTACAGACAAAACAGCTTAATGTGTCTATTTTGTACTAAGACCGCCATTAAAAAATTTACATGTTTACTGCTTGGATATTCTTTTTCCAAAACTGAAATAACTAGCCTGCTTTTAAGCAAGATAATGATGAGATCCTGAATCTCTCAGGGAAAATGAGTGTGTCCCCCCCCCCCCCCCCCCCCCATATAGACATCTGGGTTTCTATGCCCGTTCAAGCACCGCTATAAACCATCTGCTGTGGATTAGGACAAGGATGAGGACAAGGGGGCCGGTAGCTCAACTCTTCGGGCCGATGGTCTGTAGACACAGGCTGAAGGTCAAGTCCCAGCCTGGAGCCCCATCCTTCTCAGTCACTGAAGTAAAAAGACACCAGTGCCCAGACAAATCGAGCAAGAACATCACAGTGAGGATTTTGTTGTACTAGATTTTCTCTCTGTCTTGGATATCTTCTGTCTACCACTATGTGGCAGGATCCCTAACCGCTAACTGTGACTTCCAGGTCCCTGGACGCTGTTATTCCTCTGTTTTATTGTACAATTTGCAGTAGGAACCAGTTAAAACCAAAGTCAGCTTTTTTTCAAACTTCCATTACAAATTCAGCACTATTCTCCTTACCTTATGTTGCTGCAATTATCTTCTATTGGACCTAAATTAGTGCTCCCATACAGTTGTGACCCTTCAGCTGACTTACCCAATTTAACATTTGCTCCATGAATCTTTGGATCTGATGCCGACAGAGCATGCCAAAGCCTGACAACATTCATCCCTCTGCTTCTTAAGCTGTCACTTAAAGTGAGGAGTCGTAGCCTGAAATTAGGAGCTTTTCCATTACTCTGAACCATGGATGGTAAATGAAAAGGGTAAATGGACTTGCACTGAAATAGCGCTTTTCCAGTCGAACTGACTATTCAAACACTTTTCCACATTCAAACAAAGGTAAAACTGTGTTATCTGACAGGAATCAGAACAAAGCGAGCAATCAGTGTTCTCAGACTTCCAGATGAGCAAGATTTCAGAGATTTACTGACCACAAGAATGTTGTGTGTATAATGATAATAGTAATGATGATAATAATAAACTTGATTTTATAGAGCGCCTTTAAAAGCAGCTTCTCAAAGCTGTACATAGAATAAAACAAATATGACGAGTAAAAGTTAATAAAAACAAACAAAAACAACGTTAAGAAAATTATATTAAATAATCATAAAACATCAGCAGTCGAAAGCAAGTGTATCTGGTGCACTAGGGGTCAAATGGAGTTTATTTTCTTACTTATCCTGATTTATTGCTCCGGTTTGTGGAACATTATGTTGGGGTGTTGGTCAGCTGGGACAAACCAACCAGTTCACAGCGTTAACAGCACTGAGAAACTTTGGTGCTTTCCATACTTTTTTGCAACCGCATTAGAAATGAAAGAGTACACACTGACTCTGCAGCTCAAATTACAACCGATGCTGGTGGAGGATGGAAAACACCTCCAATGCCCTACACCATACAATATGCAGACCCCTGCTTCCACTCGTATGGCAGAGGGATGATGGAAGTGTGCGAGGGAGAGCTTCTATTTTGGGAATGTAAGTGTGGCTCCATCTTCACTTTTCTTCTCTCTTTCCCCTCCCAACCTCAACTGGCAATCGTGCCATTCGCAATGTGCCCATTCCCCAGTGTCCCCTGAAGCACCTACAGATGTGTTCAGCTCCCATTTGTCATTCCTGGGAATGTGGTGGCGTCAGCAGTTATATTCCAACCTCCACCGATGGCACAACACAACCACTGTGAGAAATCAGCCCTGCCTGAGGTCACCCCACTCCCTTATTACAGTTTTATATCTACACTGTGATGGATAATGATGATGCTGTTGCCCTATTTACTCTGCTGTGGCGACCAGGCACGCATTTCACTTATGTGCTGGCTCGCTGCTCACAGATCTTTTAGCTACTCTGGTGCTTTTAATGCTACTGCTGAATACACTGTGGAGATTTCCACTCTATAAACAATGACAAGTTTGTGGCCCAGGCTTGCAAATACTCCAATCTAGTAGGAGGCTTAGGGCTTGCAGGGTTGTAGTTCTTTCAAGAGATCATTCCTAGAGGTAATCAAAGCTGGGTTTTTTTGGGACTGTGGAAACTGGATGTCATTCATCCTATCATTTGTGCTGTTTTATTACTATTTTTTTTAACCATATTATAGTGTTTCCTCTTTAACATCAAATAAATAACTGCAAAGGGAACTCAACTACTGATAAAAATAAGAAAATTGGTTCAAAATCCAGGCGGCATGGTGGTGTGGTGGTTAGCACCATCGCCTCACAGCAAAAAGGTTCTGGGTTTGAGATAGGCTCCTCTTCTTCTCCCCGCGACCCATTATCGTTAAGCGGTAACGATAATGGATGGATGGATTGGTTTAAAATCCATAATAATGAATATCCCACACAAAAGTCCAACAATCTCCAGGTGAGATGTAAAAGTTGTCTTAAACCCTGATTGTAAGCTGACATTTTTCAGTCACCAATATTTGTCATTTTAACTAATAACTTTGTGTAAGTAGTTAGAAAAAGAAATCAGAGGTTATTTAAAACATGTGTAAAAAATGCATAACTCATGCAAAATCTTAGAAAAGCACGTTAAAATGTACCTTTTCTGAGGGTAAAGAAAAAAGGTCTTTTCTGCATGAATTACACCAGAATTACTTGAGAAAATGAATATTCTAGCTTTACACAGAAACCTGAAAATGCTTAAAAAGCCTAAACGTGTAGCCCCTCAGTTTTTACACAGCTTTTTAGATTCCTTTGTCAACACTATGAGGAGAGCAGGTGACCTTTCACTGATGCCCAATGAGCCTGAGCAATCCCAGAGGAGGAGTAACGAGAGGTGAGTTCATTTTAGCCTACAGTGACTCCATATGGTACCTGTGCCTATTGCACAGTTGAGGGGGAAATGAATATTCCTTTGTGGATTTGAATCCCTTTGTGCAATGGTAGAGAAAACTACGCAATTTGCTCACTTTAGCTTTTTCAGCAAAGCAACTGCATGACTCTTCAGATCCATTTCTAATGCTTTTGGCAACACCAACATTTATATTAGTTTCAACAGCAAAGTATATTGATGCTACAGACAATATGCACCTCAAAGATTAAAGCAACATAAGAACAATGTTTAAGGCATGATCACAGAGCGAAGATGAAGATGATTTTACTCATTTTATTGGCTGTGGGGCGGCGTAAAAACTAACTGTGATTCACATCATTCAACAGACCTTCCTCACAGCATGAAAGGCACAGGGTTAATGGATACCATTAACAATGGTGGCATTCCTGTTAGTACCATGGAAGACCCTCACAAAGACGCAGCGTGCCTGGCATCTGGACCTTTCCCCAAATGGAATGCGGCCATCCCAAAATCAACTGTACATTTCCGATCATGACAATTGTAAATCTCCGCTGTGGTAAGAGTCTATTACGAAGTCTGTAATAATAAAGTTACTTTTTGGCAGGGGAATGCAACAGCAAATGTTTAGTTTTTAAGCACCTTTAAGAATATTTTCAGCACACAAAAATTCCAGTTAAGTTGTAAACGTTTTTTGTTACATTTAGCTTATTGTACTTCTAATTGTAAGCTTTATTTTTCCACAACATTTTGCTGAACTCAAATTAAACTTTGGAATTTCACTTCACATTGAGTTTAAAGTCACTCAGGTTATTAAAACATTGTACTGTATTGTGTATAATCCAACTTGACATGTGTTTACTAGAAAATAAAACACTTGACACTTGCTCAAAAGCCTTCTATGTCTGTTTGAATACAGAAAAAGGGGAAATTTCAAGGTGCTATGGGCAAAGTTTATTATTCACATGCTCAGTATAAAATCATTCTGAGGCAAAAATGACAGCATAAACTGAAAACAAATAAATGAAAACCAGATATTCACAAATATCTATCCCTCTGTGGCACATGTTGGGTAACATACGACATAATCTCAGTTAACATTGGCTGGCGGACAAATTGTCAAACATTGACTAATCAACGTTTAGAAGTAGTTTGTGATATGATCCAGCAAGAGGTGGCTAAATGTGCAGCTTGACTTATTGCTCCTGATATGAAAACAGAAATAAGATGCTGCTTGAAGCAAGGGAAGGGGTTCTGAGATGTGTCATTGGAAAGCATTTTAGCTTTTGGTCTCCTAACAAAGAGTAAGAACAATCTTCTCTTTAAAAGAAAGAGCTGTCCAACTGTACAACAACAAATCAACCGGCTTGCCACCAAAGTGAGGCAATAGCGGCACCTCATATTAGCAAACCGCTATTTGTCACAGTCAACTGCAGCTGGTGCCTCACCAGAAGCTCATAAAAGTGCCATCTAAAATTTGCAGCCATTGTTTCATGAGAGGTGTCTGAGACGGAAGCCATGACACACTCTAAAGTTGCATTGATTAATTTAACACCTCCCATAAAGCAGTAATAGCTGTTGCCACACACTCTGTGAGTTCGGAGCAGTAAGGCTCATCGTTTCATCGAAACTCGATGAAACTTGAAGACCGACGACCAGTATTCCGGCTGACCGAAAGCAGAACATTTCTTAACTGCACTTTCGCTGCTTTCTACTGCTTGTATTCACATCACAAAAGGTTGTTTTGCCACCATGGTGACCTACAGGAAGGTTAGGCTTGCAACCCATTTCATTGCTTTGACATATATAGCTGAGTTGAATGTGTAATATATGGATGCACAGGTTTCCTTTAGCTGCAAATGTTATAGTTGAAGAAAATGTTGCCGTGGCAATGTGAGAAAAGAAAGCAGAAAAAAGAAAAAAACATTTACTTAGCATTTTGAACCCAAAACAGTATGTGTTTTTAATTAGCACTTTAACTAAGCTACTATTGCAGCAGAATAAAGAAGGTCATAATAAAGAAAGTGACTTTTATAGGTCTTAATTAACACAAGTCTCATGCTTTGGAATTGATTGTGTCTTCCTCTGCCTCTCCAGCCTCCTTACATGATTTGTGTTGGTTCAGCATCACTGAAAGATGTTTGGCTGGTTTCGGTCAGAATGTCAAAACTGGGATAGTAGACTATTAACAAGCCACGATGAGATGGGTATAAAAACACTTTAATTAAGTAAGGGATCCCCCCCCCCCCCCAAAAAAAAAAAAACACTTTCAAAGTACAAGAAAAGACATGCTGATTAGAGTCTGTTCCAAAAACAGTAGGAGAGATATCCATTAAAGCATTATCCTATAACGAATGGAAGAAGCAACTCAGACAAGACATTTAAGGGCTCCAGTGACTTCTTGAGCACCCTAATTTGAAACAGAGTTGACAGAAACAACAAAGGGCAAGTGGAAACAAACACATCTCTGATAGATTAAAGTCAATTAATGGCCGTGTTTAGCGGGGCTTTTTGGTGGATGTGCACAATTCAAACAATTATTCATTTTGATGAGCAGGGATTATGAATTAGGCAATTAACACGCTGTCGGACTGGAGGGGAAAAGGGCTGCACAGCTCATTCTCAAAATCCACCTTTTCTTTTTTCTTTGCAAGTAAACTGCAATGAGAGTGCGGTTGCACCTGTTGTCGGGCTGTCGGATGGGTGTCAGGTGGATGCTGGAGTGATTGGGGCATCAGTCGACATTTGACCCCATCAAAAACGTAGACCAGTCGAGTTAAGCAGGAGACGCTGCATCCTTCCATCTTCTCAGGTTAACCTGATTTAACTCAGCAACACACACTGTCACACACACACACCAGCACACGCAGACAGGCTGCCAGCAAGTTAAGTCCCCAGGCGAGAACTGGGGCTGCAGAGAGGGAGAACACATTAGCCTAATAAGGGCCATCTGGTGGCCATTCATTAACTTGACCATCCTTGAAGTCCCCAGCCCAAAATGTCATTTTTCACTTTGCAGACGAATCCGTAAGGTGTCAGAATGAACTTGGGCAAAATGACCAAAAATGGAAAATGTGAAGAAAACAGGAACACAGAGAGTGGGGAGAGAGGAAAAGAAACAAGACTCAGGGATGCCTGATAAGGGAGATAATTAGAAGACAATGTGTGCTCTATGGGCTCGTCCACACTATGACACAGTTAGCAGCACGATTAATTCCTTTCCATCATAATCCTGTTCTAAATTCAAATTAACACACCTTTATAGGGACGGTGAAGAAAAGATTTCAGCCATAATTTTAAATAGCTAAAACAAAGACAAACCACCGAGACATGGTGAAAAGATGCTTCGGAGCGGGATTAATGAGAAGACAGCATGACGGATACCTTTGTAGTGCCTCCCAGACCTTGACTGACACTCATTTACTGTGAGAAGAGATTTTTAAATGAGTGTATGTTCACACACGTGAGCAACAATGCCCTCATGCAACAGGGGGTCTTCACGGCTTTAATCAAGCTGTCTGATTAGATGCCTGCATGGAGAAGCACCTTTCTGTCACATACTAACGCACTCCGCAAGGTCATATGCAAATTCTCCTATTATTTCGCTCCAAATTGAAACGCTTTCAAGTGGTAATATGAGTGGTCTGTATGTTTTTCCGCCAGTTCTTTTCTCAGCACTTCCTAAAGAGGATTCATGCATTTTCATATCAAAACATCATTGCTATCTGTGCTCAAGGTTGATTTTAGACCAGAATGTAACACAGTTTTTGAGGAGGGATGAGTTCACACCATGAAAGCACATAAGGTCTTATCAAGGTGAAATGCTGAACAGTTTCTTTCTTCTCCCCTCCTCAATATTTGTTTGGTATGCATGGTCACACTGTCAGCCAAGGTATCCTTACACACTTTGATTTCATACATAATAGATGCTACTATTAAATATGTTTAAAAAGATAACATTACACGTCTCAGCTCAGGTATGTCCATTAGTGATGAGTAAGAGTCAGCTGGAGTTTCTGTAAGTTTTGGTCTTATTTTTGATGTTGTTAGAATTTATCTTCCACCTTCATTTCTTATTCTGAGCCTGGAGAAAATGGACTAATGATAGTTCTGGAAGGAGCTGATGCTCTTTGTTGAAGTATTTGCATGCTAAAGTGCAGCTGTCATCATGAAATGCCTTTTTATGTAATAGTCATGTGTTTTTTTGTCTGCTTACAATCTGGTGTTATCAGCATCACGCTGAAGGATAACTCCTCTTCTGACCATTATGTCAGTGACAACTTCTGTTTTGATTTTTAAGTGCATACCCAGCCATAAAGAAATCATTTTGTTGTCCAATTTAGTTTTTTGTTCCATTCCGCAGGTCCATCTTGTTTTCTCCCTATTGAGGCCAGTTCTGGATGAAATAATGCCAGAATCCAACAATACCAGTTTACCTCCAAGCAGGTCTATCTGATCCTTTCCAATGTTAAATGTGATCACCAATCCTCTAGGTTGCCAATCAAACAGAGTAACAGAAATGCACTGGATGGCTGATTTACTGTTTACTTCTGGGCATTCTACACTGGCAAGCTGTGCACAAGTTGGAAATTAAAATCACCCCATCTGGCTAAGCTATTTACAAGCTAGCTGATGCATTATGTAGACATTTAAAGCTTGTGGAGCTTCTGACAATACATGACACTTGTTTAGATAACAATATAAATTATGACTAAACAGTGACACCAAACTTTTGGCTCTCTGACTAACACTGGTATTGCTATCTTGGAAACGCTGACATGGTTTTACTCGTAGGAAAATTTTCTGTCAGTCTTAAAAACGACAATCCTCAAGTGCCGGAAGAATGCAAAATGTACATTCCAATATACTTGTCATTCATCAGTTATGGTGGGCACATGGGTACTTACTATGTAAACCAAAATGTCACACATGACCTCCTAAAAACTCAGTTGATGTCATTGTCATGTGCTCTCTAGATTTCCTAATTTGATTAGGAAACTGAGAATAAAAAGATTTTAGAGAAATTACTTTGCTTTACCAGACAGGTGTTCTTTATAAATGGGAGATGAATTCTCAGTAGTCAAAGCGAAGGGAAAATTCTCAATAGAAATAACCGCAGTCAAGAAAAGAACCCAGAACAAAAGGAAGATGCCACGTAGATGCTTTGAAATGTGCTCCTGTGTCCCTACTGGTATGAATGGCAAAGAAAAGAGGGATCTCAGTAGATGCTGCAAACATCAATTAAGGTTTACATGAATGATTAATTCGCAGTGACTGACTTGGGAGACGCACCACACTGGCTCATGGATTTCTATAGCCTTCCTGATGTTGTCATGGTGATCCACTGACTCCCCAACAAGCACACCCAAGTCCTTTTAATCTTAAATAAGTATGTATATTGTATATAAATATGTATTTACACGTGTGTACTCAAGCGTTCATTGCTAAAAGTTATTTAAAAGAGGGAGGTGTTGTAGATAAAGCAAAGATACACAAATTTGTACCAAAGTCACAGCAAAGAAAACTCATCTGTGCGATTTTAGTGCAAAAGTAGCCATGCCTAATTATTTCACCCCCACCTGTTTGTGTCCTTGGGGATTCACAAGAGCACAAAATTGTATTCTTTTGCTTCCTAATGAAGCTCCACCTAGGCAACAATCTAGGTTAGTGAATGCATTTGCTCATCAGTGGAAAACCAAAGGAAGGTGAGATCCTCAGCTGGTTGGACTCTAGTTTCAGAAAAACAGTCAAGAACTATAATGAGAGAATACTTAAGACATGTTCTACCAACTTCAAAGTAGTTGGGACTTCCCTACCTATCCAGTCCCTAAGCTAAGCTTCTTACTTTGTCGTGTTGTAAAAGCAATTTTTTAAATGTTTTTTTTGTTTGTTTTGGCTGGCCAGTGAACCAGACTATAAGTGTGGGCACATTGATTACAAAAGATGATAACTAAATAGGATGATTTTAATTTACCATCCCTGGTTGTTGTACCTTGCTACCAAAAAACACTCAACAATGATGTATCCAAACTGATGTATCCAGTGGCCCGGTTGCCAAGCAGGGGGGGACTAGTGGTCATCTTATTTTGTGTTTACTATCCAATAAACTGCATTTGTTTCAGTTGTTGCCTGAGTCTTTGCAAAAATATATCTGTAAGCAGGCCTACGACACAATATGTCTGATTAATCCATCCTCATTAGAGCTGCAGAGACACCGGCAGCTCAGAAAAAAGTACATTCACGGCACCAGAGAGTCTCTTTTGTTCTCCAAATAAAAGGAATGATACAGGAATGTTGGCTAATCTTGGCCCTCATTTGTCGAGAGCAGCATGAGCGAGGCATCATTTTCTCTTCCCTTTTACCTTTTTACACCAATCTCCTATGCTGTACCCACAGGAACATCAAAGATAGCAGGAATTAGCTGCCTCTTTGAATGTGAACAATGTGATAGTGATGCTAATTCTCTAACCTTCAGCCCTGTGTTTCTAGAGTGACAGAGACTTCAAATGAGAAACGTCAAGCGTGGCCTCGTTTTTCTCAGAAGCGAGAAAAACAAATGGTAAAGCAGGGGAGCGCTTAGCTCGGGTTGCCGAACAGCATGAAAATGTCAAACTATGACTGACACTGCCTTTTATTGATTCACAAATTAAAGCAAACAAACAGCCTGTCCTGACGTTGCTATCTTTTCACAGTGTAGGCTTCCAAAGTCAAAGCTTCACATGTCAGAACATGTTTTTGCACATCAGGTGTCTTGCCACTGGCGTGGCACCATATCAGTGCTATTTCTGAAAGGACAGATGCCTCTGATACTATTAGTGTGACGCAGACAACACTGCAAACAAATATAATGATGAGGAGAATAAAACACAAGGACCTATATCCATTGAAACTTTCAAAAATATACCCCCACAGTGAGTACAATATTAAAAATGACTCTGATTCTTTTTTAAGCAACATTTCGACACAGACAAAGCCAGATAAATGCATTCCAGATGTGAGATACCCCCCCACCTCTGGCACGTGAGCTTTATGACTCTCTATTTGACTGTGCATTTGTTCAGCCTGTCAGTATACAGTGTTCACAGTGCGAGTCCTTCCACTGTTTGTCCACAGCACACGCTAAATGTGTGGAAAAGGGCCAGTGTGTACTCAGGTTGATTCTACGCACACACTGCACAGAGCAGCGTTACACAGATAGCAAATTATCTGCAACTTCCAATCACCGCACAATCCTACACTCAGTCATTTGCTTTACTTTTGACTTTGACACGAGAATATAAACTGAATGGAGTGTGACGTGAGGTTTTATCCTCAGAGCCGTTTTCACACACGATTCATTTTTGTGGATTTAAATCCATTTGTGCATTTCAGGCCTGCAGCACATTTGAAAAACAGTTGGGACTGTAAGGCTTTTACCACTTTGTCATGTTGCCTTTTCTTATAACAAGTACACTGAATATACTGGAATGGATGGCACCAAGAAAAGAAGTGTCAATCATGTGCCTGAACCCGCTTATTTTAGCTCTGAAATCTCATTGTTTTTATTCTAAAAGTGGGAATGATACAACCAAAAAGCATTGCACACTCTGGATTTGTAGCTTGTTTGCAATATGCTGATTTATCGAGCTGTTCTCTGATAGACCAGAGATGGAAATTGTTGAGGTCAGGTTCACACACTTCATGCAAAGTGAATCGCTGCAAATGTATGTTTTTTAAACTGTCACAGATTGTGGAGGTACAAATGCATCACTGTCGACCAGTCTTTCTTCAGAGTGCTGTTTTCAGAGATTAAAATGATCATTTGTTGACAAAGTGAAGATTCTCTTGGCGCATTAATGCCTCAAAGACTGAAGTATCAGACACACTGGTGCCAAATGGCATTGCCTCAAAACAGCTGCCCCTATTATCTTCTATTATGGGTAGAGGAGGTATAAAGCAAGAAAGAAACTCTGGAGAAAACACATGACTGAGTGAAAGAGGGGATCTGGCGCTAAACAAAGAAATACCTTACTGAGGGAGAAGATGACAAACAGGGAGCAGGTGTGCTAATCAGTCACTGAAAACCTGGTGTTAAACCACAAGTACACCCAACACGGCACACGGGAAACGGGCAAACATGGCAGACCGCGAGAGTAAGTTATTCAAGATGAATGAAATTAGATATTTAAATGAAATATGCCCACGACTGTGCAGCCAAAGCTAGAAAGTCAGATTTATTTTAGTTAGTTGTAACGACAATGATCAAATATTAGCGTTGGGTTGATGGGAAACAGAAAACCTGACAAGTGGTATATAATAAGGTAATAATACCATTTAGTCCAGACCACCAGAGATAGGAGTGCTGTTCTGTTTATAAGGATATTCTTATTTTCACAAGTCATTCTTTTATAATGAGCAAGAGAGAAGAAGCTCATTCAAAGACTCTAACTGGAACACTTGAGGAAGAGTGTCAAGTTGGTGACTGACAGCTGTAGAAAATTAGTTTTTACATTTTTTACACATGCAATTGTTCAAATAAGATTCACGTCACACATGCATTTTTAATGTGCTTACGGCTCTTTGTTTTTACTAGGTTAGAGAATGAAGCTGTCAGGTGATTATATATTGCAATATCTAAACTACGACCTTTGGGACATCTCATCCTGGAGGCGACAGAAAGTAAAGAGATTCGGTCCTGTTTATGGTATTCTGAGGTCCCAAGATCCCTTGTCCCTACCATCTGAGCCTCATTTGACATCCATCAACTGTGTTGAGCCATGACGGAACTTCAGTCTTTCTATTTCAAACACTTTCCTGCACTGACACAATCCAGACTGTCAAGACTTCGAGGGCCTGGAAAAGTACAGAAAGGCTGTAGACCCAGTGGATTAGGTCTGTAATAATGCAAAACTCTCTTGCTTAATCTCACATGTCAGTCAGCTTGTCTGATGTTGTGTCACAGTTACAACTAATGGAGGTGATGACTGACTTCACAGTGTGACATTTTGTGGATCAACTGAGAGTGAAAAAGGTGTTCAGAAGAGATGCAACATTACCATGCCAAATTCTTTAAAAAAAACAAAACATAAAATGTAAATTAGAAATACTTTGGTAAATATTTTACTAATGTTTTTTTTTTGGTAACAGCTGCATTACAACTTACGTTGTGAAAGGTTACTCAGCCAGCACCAGTCTGATTTCAAATCAATATGTTGGTCATGATATGAAAAAAAAGGAAACTTTTTATGTCTTTAAAAGAGCCACATCTAAAGAGGAAAAGGTGCAGGAGAGTCAAGCAATTGCAGACAAGCTCTATGTGGACTTCTTGCTGAGTAGTAGCTTTGTGACTGTTAATGGACATACTGTATTTCTGGTTTCAAAGTGGAGGGCGGCAGTCGATAGGGGAAAAAAAACCTTCACCACTCAGTACCCACAGTGAAAGAAAAAAGAAGCACTGATCAATAAGTGCTGCATGTGGTTCAATAAGAGCATTGATCATCACACAAGCAAACACATCACAACCATAGCGGGAACAATAGAGCTGTTGCGGAGTCAATACCTCTCAGCCCACGTAATGTAAGTCTGCTTAGGCTTGTTTTCACTCAGACTCAGACTCTTAGAGAGTATTTGTGAATGAGTGTTTCAAACACAGACAATGAATAAATCCTGAAAAGAAGTTTATTTGGCATGTGTGATATGTGTGTAGGTACCACAACTTATTACATAATAGATGAATTAGTTTACATGAAAGAATTGTTCAAACATTTGTAGTAAGAAAAGCAAACCGTTTAGTCTCACAAATGATATGGTTAAAATCTCTATTACTATTCCCAGGAGATGTGGGCTCCAAACTTACATGAGGTTCTCTTTATCCAGAACCAGGAGCAAGAAAAATATACACACTCACACATAAAGACATCTGAAAAGTCTCCAATGATTTGATTAACGTTCCTCATGGGAATTTTTTACTAAATCTGAAACAGCACATTTAGTTTTCTCCAGATTTACGTGGCCCTACACAAACTTCCTCATCTCCCTTTTCAACTATTAAGATAAATAAATTGTAACTCCACTATTAGTCAATTACTAAAAATGAGAAAAGGTTAGCAATTAGGCTGTGAAGACAGGACCATGTCAACTGTCACTTATCAAGGCTCCAAACATTTAATGACAATTAATTGGTTCTATAATGTTGGCTTCTATACTGATGAGAACATTGATTATTCTTTTGGGTCTACAGTGGAAACGCCAACACATTAGCTTAATATAAGGACTAAGGATCAATCTTGAGAAAAGGAAATTGAAAGCGAGTAACCATCGATAAACAGCAGCTCCATTGACTTCTCATCATAAAGTGCTTTCGTAGACATAAAATGGTACCACTTTGTGCTTGGAGTTGTGGAGACTTTTCAAGTTTTGATTTGCAGTGCTGGACTTGACCCTCATCTTATACCTGCACCATTCTGGCAGAAAGGCTTTGCTCCATGCTGAGAGTCTGTTGCCCGCGAGTTTCACTAATGGTTGCTATAAGACAGCAGGACTCCAGCTCATTACAGCAAATTTGAAATGACACATCCTCTGCTTTCATGGTAAAAATGCCTTTACTGAGTCACTGATTTTCCAACAGATAAATTCCATGCTTGGTTTGCTGCAGGGCAGATGTAAAAACTAACACGTACAACGTCCCTTTTAACTCAACATTTAACTCATATCCACGGACACATTGCATCAGTAGGGCGCACGGGGGTGTTGGGGTTTGCACTGTTGCCTCATAGTGAGAGGGTTCCTGGTTCGAATAAACGGGGAAGTTTAGATGTCCTCCCTGTTGTGTGGCCTCCTCAGAAAATATCTATCTGGCCAGCCTCTAGAAGTGAGTGTGTGTAGTTGTTAAGGTCTATGTGACCCTTTGATGGTGTGGCAACCATACCCAACCTTTCGCCCAATGACTCCAGCCCCCGTGACCCTACTAGGAATAAGTGGTTCAGTAAATGGATGGAGGGACGTTGCATTGGAGAAAATCCGGCAATGGGAGATGGTTTGCTCCGAGGTATTTCCGTGGCACATCAGGGCTGGGTCACCCACCAGCTGCTTAAGGTGAGATCTATCTATCTGTCAAGGATGAAGTCTTCTCCCCAAATGACATCAGCTCTTTTGTTATTCTCCACACGCCATAATACATTGGCACCTGGGCCGAACACATGGTAGAATGACATCTTTTGTAGGGGACCTTGACAAACAAGAGACTGAATTATTTATTTATGACTGAAGTCATATGAATTTATAGGACTACACATGAATTCAAGCTCATTGCTCAACACACAATGTTCTTCTAAACATGATCCAAAAAATGTGATTTTCCAGTTTGTCATTTTCCATAATAACATTTTCTGAATACCTAAATCCATGTAAACAATTAAGACCCAGTCAAGTTTTTCTTTCTGTCATGTCCTTTTGACAAATTAATCCAAAATATAAATACTAATACAAATGAGGTATCTTACCACCACGGTTTTTAAATTTGTTTTCTGTTAAGAAGACTACATTAACATTTTGTCACAATGCCCAGTACAACCAAAGCTGAAACAAAGCTGTTACTTGACTTCACTTGGCACTACAGTGTTCTAATCTTGTAAAGAATTTTGAATTTAATTTGCTCTTGAGATTTGAGTCAAGACAAAAACAAGTACATGGCAATACCTTTGAATTGATTTGGCATTTACAATCAAAGCCAGCCAACAGTAATATGACATTAGTTATTATTGATTTTGTTTGTTCAGTAAAGTGATAGTGTCCACCAAAATAGCTGTTTCGATATTTCAACTTATGCTTGAACTGTGTCTGAGTGCCTGACAGGACTCACTAAGCTTTGAATGCTGACTCTCTGGGAGGCATAGTAGGTGTATTATAATCAATCTGGTGTTTCTGGCAATGGATTCCATGAAAAATTCTCTTTACCATTTTGAATTGAAAAGAACTCACAGGCAGATATCATCTAAGCTGAAATGTAAATTTTTATTCCTGATGTTGATGGGGTGCCTTGTGGATGTTTGTGTCCAATAGATTGCAAATCGTATCTAATGTCTTTGACAGCACCAATTGATCCACAGCATTCTGCACAGTATTGGTTCCTGGAATTGAGACATGCATCTGATGATTTTAGTTTGTTCATAAACCCAGACTTCTACTAATGACCTTATTATGAAGCAGTTATTTGTGAAATTATTTGAATTCCAGAAACCATAGGCTACCAGGCAAGGGGGACCTATCTGACCTATCAAGCAGTTCCAAAGGAGTTCCTGAGCCTATACCCTGCCTTTCACCCAATGGCAGCTGGGATAGGATCCTAACTCTGCAACCCTTAAAGGTATGTGTGGATGGAAATGTTTTTTTTTCTCGACTTAACTGCTTTTGGAATTTTAAAAGATCACAAACTTTACAAATATTTTGTATGGATTTACAGTTTGTGGCCAGATTATTCCAATCATAAACACCTTTACAGAGCAAAATTTAGACAAAAGAAAACACATGGTATTTGCATAGTAGTCTCTTTTTTTTTATATTGTTCTGTACTGAAATAGCTTCGGTATGTAAGTGTGTTTGAAATACAAACACAGCATAAATCTACTGGGTGACTGGGTATATTGTGGAAGACAAATACCCCACATAAACCAAAACCTGCGATTTTGTAATTAATATTTAAAACAAAAAACAGTACAATAACTTTGCTTGAAGCTAAAACGACATTACCTCAGCTAATTATTTAGCAATAATACATGATTGACACAATTTAGTTTTTTAAGACTTTTATTCACTTAAATTCTCAAGTGTTAAAGCAAGAACAAAACATTTATAATGTCCTTTGGTGGGATTTTAGTACACTTTATTAATACCGTATATGTAAACTGATATTCTTTGATGCCAGCACGTTGCCAATACAAAGGAAAATAAACTGCACAACTAAAAACAAATAAACTAACAAATATTCAAAATAAATTAAAATAAAAAGAGAAGGGAACCATTGCTTCTGCATTTGGATGTCTTAAATAGATACATTAAAGGTTGCCTTTTTTCAATCACAGTTCGGAAGAGATACAAAAGGACTACATGACTTTATTTTTTTTTCCCATTTCATTTAATTTGCTCTGTCATGAAAAGAAACTGCAAATACACCGATGGTTTTCTATGCGCTTCTCATCTGCTCAGGCGAAAACTACCCTCTGAGGATGACTGAAGGGAGTGAGCTGGCTCTAAGATAGAAAAAGAAAGACAGCTGTACTGGAGTATCTTTTTGAAATAAGGGAAAGGAAGGGAAGGGGCAGGGGCTTCTTACACATGTGCATCACTAACATTGGACAAAAGAATCTTTCAACCAACAAGGGTTTACAGAGTAACGTTCACGAAAGCACAGGTCGGTGGCAGCATGGCTGGGGGAATTGGAGGGAGGCTGAACAGGAGGGAGGATGAGAGGGAGCTCGAAGGTGAGACAGAAAGATTGAGAGGGATCAACACGGGCAAGGTTTTGTGTCACAAAGTGGCAGTCCGGACAGATTTCCTTCTATCCACAATGCACTGACAGCAAAGAATGTGTCCTTGGTTTTTCACCTCTCTCTATTTGTCGTCACATTTGAGTCGAACGGCTTTGTGTCTGAGGCCAGTCCTTGCTGTTCATTTGGGAGAGTTTTTATGCTTTTTTTTGTTGTTGTCCTTGTTTCCCTTTTAAATAATCGGCGTCAGTCCAACAAACATGAACCTGCAGAAGTATCCCGAGGGGATCTACAGCCACTGTAGGCTCGTGCCAGAGCTGATTGGTTGCAGCTGTTGTTGCCGTGGCAATAAGAGAGAAAGTGAAGAAGTCTGTCGTCTTGAGTTATCCCTTCTCAAACTGGAAGGAGCTCATGTACCTGGTATGGCTTTGAGGGGTGGGAGGGTGGGTAGGGACTCACTGTTCTCGGCTCAATGTAGTCTTATCAGGCAAACGCTCGTGTACTCATACTCTTAATAATATCTATTTTTATTTTAGAAGTATACATTTTTTTTCATTTTTCTCTATATATCTTTTGAATTAAATGGAAAGTTTTTGCACTCTTTATTTATCTGGCACATTTCCTCTATCGTCAGCGCGTCCATCCGATCTGGCAGCGGATAAGCTCAGTACGTTACAGTCCACAAAGCTCATGGTTCTTTTTTTAATGGTCGTTGATTATTCGAACAAAAGAGGGGAGGGGAGAGGGGTATGTTAGGGTAAAGGTGGAGGTTGCAGGAGTCAGTCCCACTAAGTTAGAGGTCTCTTCAGAGCGCAGCGGGCCAGCAGGAGGCTTCTCTCAGCAGCGTGGAGCCCAGCAGCAGCAGCGTCAGCAAACTGGAGGACGATGGCGGCATCAGGGGGGCCTGGCCTGAATCTGGGCCCTTGCAGCCCCCCAGCTCCGACTCGCAGCGGGGTTTCTCACACAGCACGCCCTTATAAGCTGAGGGACAGTTGCAGCGAACGTTGTTGACACACACCCCGCCGTTCTGGCAACGCAGGAGTTCGTTGTCACACACCCGGGCTGTGGTAGGAGCCGTGTTAAGAGAGGAGAGATGAGTTAGAATCACACACATGCACACACAAACACACACACGTGTATATAGGGGACATTTGAAGTAAATAAAAGAGTCATATTTTGATGGAAAAAAGTAAATCTTTCATGTTCTGAAAAGGAAAAAAACTAATAATAGGATGTCTTCCTACAGTTCAACACATTTCTGACAATTCACAGGAATAAGCCTAGAACGCATTCTCATTTATTATCTTGCTGACAGTTAGAAAAGTACATTCCTAGCACCTGTACAAAAAAAATGCAGAGATGAAGCTACAATTTATTTCACCTCTTTTCACCCAGGAGGGTTTCATCTGATCTCACAAACCTTCACAGTTTGTCACTTAGTTTCTTCTTGTTTTTTTAACGATATTTGTTAAGGTCCTGTTAATTTCCTTGGCTTCAATAAATAAAGCACTTGATCTATTTAAGAAAAAGACCTTGCTTAACAATGTTGAACACGGAGCAGGAACACTAGGACACTGAGATTTTACATTGAGTTTTTTCCCTTAGGTAGGTTAATTACAGTCTGAGTAACATGTTAGCTAAGCATAAAGGCTAGATATAAGTTAATTCAAGTCTATATCTTTTTAAATATAATAATTTATTTTCAAGGCGTTAGCAGTTAGCAGTCACATATTGACCTGTAGGTACATTCCTGTAAGAATGTGTCACTGACTTTTGAAAAAGCATTCCTATTTGAAATGTTTTTTATCAATATTTAAAAAATAAATTTCAAGGATTCTGCAAGGGGTCACCTTGTGTTGTTGTTGTTGTTTTTTTTTGCAACATTGCTTAGGAATTCAAAGCAAATGTGTACTTTTTAAAGTTTGCAGAAACGTCAGTTTCTTTATTAAATCTAATCTCATACCTTGTTATAATGATATATCACTCTGCTGAACATGACAGCATCTGCAATTTAAGCATGATTTTATAGCACAGTTGTCTGTAAAAATAATACCAATAATCCATTTATCCAACAAACAATCTTTAATAAAGCCTGATTACACCAGCTGGGTAACTGGACATAAATTCGCATTTCCTTTAATGCCTGGGAGCATTTTACTAAACAGTACTGACTTTAGACAAACTGAACATTGGGTGAAAATCAGTGTATATTTAGAGCTGGGACGCTGAGGCCACTATATTCCCAGTGGATGCAAGCTGTCAAGCAAGCTGGAGGCAAACAAAGCAGCACAGCACAAACTAATAAACCAACAGAGACAAATAAACAGTGATAAACACAGGGGCCACTTCTGCCCATTCCAGTCCTTTATGGGAGTGGAAAACAATGTGGTGAGCAATCTATAAACTCTATGGGACATAAATATCACAATAACAAACATAAGACCTTTCTCCTAATACTCGGGATTGGATGCATGCCGTCTACCAGGAATAGCCAAATAGAGCTCTGATGGGAGTCTTGTCCTGAAATATTGACTGTCAATTTCTGTTTGTGCATTTTGTTGGAGAAAAGGCAGCTGCTGTGTGGCTTAGTAAGTTACAATAACCATTCACAGACTGACAAATAAAACATCTGAACTCTATCTTGGTCTTATTTTTTTTCCAATAGACAGGTCAATTTTACGACCAATAAAACCACTCACAGAACCCATATAATGAGGCAAGGGAAACGAGGGTGTGGCAAAGTGCATTTCTGTGGACAACCTTTGTTCGTTTGGTTTTTCTCCTTTCGAAAAGGCAACAGCCACACGAGGAAAATAGAATGCCTTCTCCAAGAGGACAAAGGAGAGTCATTAAATGCATTAATTACACAAACAGGCCTTAATATGATCATTAGACATGAGAGACTCCCTTTCTTGCTAACACACAAGGGTATTACATTCTGGGACTTGGTTCTATCGTAGCAATCCTTAAAAAGGTTGGGCGATTATAGTGATGTCCACCTTTTTTTTACAGTGGATTTGTAAAATCCGATACATTCCAACAAATGTCTGAGAGGATGCTCAATCCAATTCTGTCTGAATGAAAATGCTCACACTGAAATTTTGTGAAATGTATAACCTTGAAATGAATATTTTATGTAGAAAGAGTCAATGTAAACAGAGTAAAGACCTGAAAAGAACAGCTTAAATTTTGGGTTTAAATGGCTTTACTGTAACTAATTTGAGAATGAATTTATGAACACAATAGGGATTGTGTATTTGAAAGATTATATCATCATGTTGCTAATCATGTATTTTTTTCCTTTAATGATAGCTGTAATTTCCTTTGGTTATCTGTTGTGTTCCCTCCTGAAGTCCTTTGGTAACAAGGTTACCAATACTATCTATTGATGTGAAAACTTACAGAGACCCCCAGGTAACATGACAATTTTCTTTTCTTTCTTCCCGTACAATAATTTTGTGTACCATCGCAGTACCTTTGCATTCCCATGGATACGATTTGCGTGCCCTCGAAATAGGCTTTGCTTTGTCACAATTACAACTAATACAGGCTAGCCAATGCTAATAGCAACAGAATGGAGTTTCCACTGGATCAAATGGTTTTATCATTGTCTAACAACTTAAACTAAAAAAGAAAATGAATATAAAAAAATATATACATCTAAGAGGGAACTGTGTTTTGTGTTTACATAGTCACTTCCAGAATAAACACCGGCTGGTTGCATGGAGCATGGTATCTCACAGTATAGAATGTGTGCTAACTGGCTTGAGATTGAAATCTGATGTTTTCCGGCAGCCCTGAGTAGCTTTTAGATCAAACTAGCTGTTCAAGAAAACATCTGGTTATCCAACTATATAGCACTCTGACTATTGACTACTGCTGGGCAAGCACTATGTGAAATTCAAGCACTCTCAGCAGGATATTTCTCTTTCTTAACTCTCCATTTCCTTGAGAACTTATATACACCTGCCAACAAACAGCATAGATTGAATGTTATTCAGCACTGCACCACATGCATTTTGTTTTTAGGTTGGCTAAGGAGACTGTTATTGAATTTGTATTAGTATTTTTGTTTACTGGTGGTATTGACTACAAATTTACATATACGAAATGGAAATTGAATGGATATTAAATGGAAGTCCAATCGATTGTGTTGTATACTATCAATTTAAAGCAATTCCTTACTGCATTGTACTATTGGTCACGAAGGGAATCGGTGCTTTCTAGTTTGAATATTCAAGGATAAAGTCTACATTTTTGTATTATTAGAAAACCCAGTTGCTGGGTAGTTACAGATCAAAATAAATCTCAGTGTAAACCACTGTAAAATGACTGTTTCTTTTAAAAGTGGAAACACAAGGTAATGTTGTGAATCTGCTGTACTTATCGGTCATGTTTCAGTGATTTTTCACAAATTTTTGTCTTGCTATATTGTGGTTTGACATTCTTCACCTGTTAATATGACTGAGAATCTATAGACCCTTTTTTCATTCACACTTTTAGGAGCCATGCCATTAAAACCAATTGGGCATGATGCATAAAACTGCAGGCCAAGTTCAGCTGATTTCAAAGAAAAGTTCAGCTAATGGCCATCCCCTGCAGGCACAGGGCTTCATCGTCAGCCAATTAAGCAAACTGAAGTCAAACATGAAACACAGATATTGATTATTTAAAAACGGGCATCAATAAAAAAGTTGTCAGAGATGCTTGGTCAATAAGATTAAAGGTGCTGTGCTACTGTAGCCTGGACAGCTAGTAGTGGCGGGAATTCTTTTCCATGCTCTCTACCTCGATGTGCTTCAAATCTCCCCACATGAACTCTTTCACATTACCGTGAGTAAACAGAGCCGGCACAGGCAGCAAATGACAAGATTTGTTGCGTTTGCTTTTGATATGAGTGATAATATTTAGAGAGGGGACCAGTGAACTAGGTGTACCCGTCTGGGAAAGTGATGTGTTTGAAGACAGATTTAAGTTTTAATTGCATTTTTCAGTCTGCATGCAGATTCAGTCATGGCTGTGAACATAAATACTACAGCTGCAAAGATTCAGGAGAAGGTCAAGATGAAAAAGTTTTCCCAACTATTTCACTAGAGGTTGTGACTCAGAGGTAAAAGCCCCTAGGGGAAGAAACATTTCAAATTAATTTTGGGAGAGATGCTTTTTTTCTGCAGCCAACGTGACAATGGATTCACAATTCATAGCTTTCTACAAGCCAGCTGGGTGTTGAAGCTACCCATCTAGATCTAGCTGAAAAACGGCTTAGTAACAGTGGAGGAAAATCATTAGCAATATTACAGAAAAAATCCATATCTGAGTCAGCTAAACAGATCATAATGGAATCTATTGGGAACAATCAAGGGAATAATCTTTATTTTTTCACTGCCAGATAATTACATATTTTAATGCCTAAACAGCACAACAAAACTGACTTTTTGTGTGATAAAAAAGCCAAAGTCATTAAACCAAAGTCTGAAAAAATACAGTTAATTATAGCATAAACAAAAAGATACCTCAGAAGAAAATATTTTATACATCTTTTTGTCTATGTTCCCTCAACTCAAAGTCATGTCTTCGGTTTAACTTGTCTTTGATTTTTTTTGCTTATTTTCTTAACAGTGTAGTGCAGCATTTGGCACCAGTTTAAATTCTGAAAGCTTTGCTGAGAACTGTACACTAAAAGGTCTTTTGTGATAACGAAGACATCTTATACTAAGAGGTTCAACATTTGAAATGAAAATCAATTCACATGTATTGATTCTGGATGTTGCAAAAACTGTGTAAATGCAGTGTTTTATTTGAATGGAAATAGCATATAGCACTCAAGTATGGTAGTTCTATTATCTATGTTATAGTTGAATGTTAAATCCTTAATGATAAATCCTCTTCTAGCATATTGCACACAAGGTAAGGTAATTGTGTAACTGCTGCTGTAGTTGAATGTTAAACCCTTTTTTTGTAAATCACTTCGAATAAAAGCGTCTGCTGAATGCAGAAATGGAAATGGAAATTAATAGATACTGGGAATGTAGGAGACCATTTTATAGTGAAATAACAATTAAAAAGGGGAGGATTAATATATAGGCAAAAAAAGAAAAGAAAAGAAGTTCACATGGACCTTCCAAGGTCCTGAAAATCAGGCCAATACAACTTCAGATGGACATCACGACAGTTGCATGCTGTTGTGCTGGAGACTTTAAAGGACACAGTGGAACAGCATGAAAAGACAACCTAATTTACAAAAATATATATATTACACAATATTTATACAAACTAAGACTAAATGAAGAAGCAGTGTATGTATACTGGTCCACCTCTGATTCGGATTGCGTCGGGTCTCTTTTATCAGATGTAAGTCGAAATAGCTGTTTTGTATGAAGTCAAGCGAAGGAGATTTGATAACATTCATTTATGCACAGCTCACTTAATCACTGCGTTTGGATTTTTGACTCAGAAGACCTTGATTTCCTTATTGAAGCTATTTTTCTCTAGATTTTCTGGTTAGTTTGGGTTCACTGCCATAGAAAAAAGACTTTGGTATACTGAGGAGGTGGTGCTTGACTCAGCAGCTGCAAGATACCCTCTTCCTGTGACTGCAGAACAAACCCGGATCGTCAGCCCTTTACCTCTGTGCTTGGCAGCTGATTTCAGATATTGGACCTCAAAGTGTTCTGTATTCAATGCATGTAGCACTTCAAATGACAGTGGAACATTTCTTCTATTATCAAGTTTGTTCAGATGCAGCTTTCCAAACAAAAGTTGCGCAAACTTTTAGTTTTTATAAAGAAGATGCTTTCTCCTGTCAACCCTTCCAATAAGCTATTTTTGTTTGGATAGTCCTAAAAATGTATCCCTCGGTTTTTCCTTCCGTGTTTTCTCCATGGATTGCACTGCTTTACCTCTATGTGAACTTTCTGGGACATTCGCTTCGTGAAACATTGACAGCTGTCTTGAATGTTTCCCACTTTTGAAGACACTTTCTGTTTGGGAACTTGTCCAAAAGTAATGGGCAACAACCACATCTCTGAGACCATGGTGCTGCATTAAAAACACAAATATTTCAAACCCGCAAACTCATAAAGCTTCTGCTTTCATGACGGTGCTAGCGCCAGCCGACGATCAGTTAAACAAGAGCATTTCACAAGCAGCACATGGCAGCACTCAGAACTCTGCATGGGATTTCTCATCTGTTTAGCCTGGTGTTGCACAGAGATATTTATCAAATTAATCTTTTCCTTGCTTTCTCTTCCAATTTGCAATTGTGAGATTGGCGCCGTTGGACCATTTCGCATTCTCACCTGCATCTGTTTTCACACATGCGTTAGGATTTGCCCATGCGTTGAACCCAGCAGTGCATGGAAGGTGAAACATGCCTGCTTTTCCCCTCACATGTCCCTTTGTGTAGAAACAGATGCGAATCTCGTCACTGTGTGTTTACTCTGTGCGCACTGAATATATTAGTGGCCAACAGCAAGTCACAGTCAAAAACAGTGCATTTTAATGAGGATTCATCTGTGTCAGAGCTGCTAAAATAGACCAACGGTTCATTTTGCAGTGAATTTAAATCACAATGCACCAGGCTTTGTTTTTTTAATATTTTGCTGACAATGACCAAATTCAGCAGTTAAGCATCGTGGTTCCCAGAAATAAAAAGGTTTATAGCTGCCAAAACAGGGCTTCAAATATTATTGCGTGTTAATTATATATATACTGTATATAAATATATACTGTAATATACTGTAATATTGTGAAATATATATCAAGATTGTTATCATTTTAGATGGCATTTAATGGCTTTTGTGTCTAAATCATACTCAGAGTCATCTACAATCTGAGTTTTAAATATGATCAGGAACCAGAGGCACAAAATTTCGCTCTATTCTGGAAACTATTTGTCAGCATTCTGACGAGTAACCAATAATTGCTTGTAGCAATAAAGTTTAATTTTGTTTTTGCAAAGATTGTTTTTGAGAAATGCAGAGGGATGATGTCCCAGGCTTCCAATACTCTTTGTTTGGGTAATTTCAGGCGACTAATTGCCTTCAGGTTATTCTTGTTCAATCATTACTTTAAATCCACTTATTAATATTTATCAGAAAGCTGACAAAGCTTTTCGCCAAGCAACCAAAGGAAGAAAGAGAGGGCCCCATTCGAAATGTAATCTTAAAATCGTCTCACATGTCACATCCAAGGAAGCTTAGTAGTTTGTGCCTGCGGCACAATCAGGGTTGGCACTAATATTTCTGTCATTGAAATTCTTTGTTCCAAAGTTCAAATCCACCTTCCTGAAATGTTTACTTCCTTTACCTTCCTCTGCTTGTCTTTCTGTTTGTCACTAGTTTGACTCACAGGATAAAAACCCAAAGAAAAACAGGTGACATTTGAGGGAAAACAAAGACTACACAGGGCATGCTTTGTAAAATGACTGGGGGAGATATAAATGACAGGCAGTAATAAATGAGCTGGACCTCAGAATGACCTGAGTTCTCCTTTTTAAGAAATGTTGGTGTTGGATGACATTGTCCTGTTGTGTACTGGCAATGGGGATCACAGGCAGCCTGTCAAGCAGTCAATATTGACTCAGCTGTTGTGTTGTTGTGGGCGACACGCCTGGATAACAGAGTTACCGAGCAGCATGCATCCTGCCATGCCATTGGTTTTTCTCTGTTTGAGGCACAACAGGCACCTGCTGATATTATATTGGCAATGCAGCCACAGCAAGAGTGAGATGCAGGATCAGGTAATGAAAGAGATGGCATAGTTTTTGTGGGATACTGTAGCTCATGTTGCGTGGTAGGTCTGTATCTGTTAGTGCTGCGCATGTGCAGCGCACTGTTCCAGCCAAGGCTTGGGAGTCATACAGAGAGAAAAGGAATCGGAGAGAGATAGCAGAGACAAAGGGGGGGGGGGGGGGGCGGGGGGGGAGGGGGGGGGGTTTTTCTTCTATTTGACCC
>JABUIW010000141.1:420190-449016 GCA_013363375.1 Menidia beryllina | reverse complement strand
ACACACACACACACACACACACACACACACACACACACACACACACATGTTCACACGGATGCGCGCTTCCACACACTTATCAGCATGCACACTCTTCCCGTAAAAGATTTGTAGACAGCCGCTGGACATGGTGTGCGGCCTGGCATTCTGAATGTGACGCCGTGGACTGATGTGCACAGGGCATGTATGAGGAGCATGCGCACACACACACTAAGCTCTGCCCATGCATAGAGAGGAAGCACAACTTCTACATAGATGGGGAAGGAGGCAAGCAGTGGAGGATTGTTAGGGGGAGGGTTATAGTTTCAGCCATATGTCCATTTCTGATGGATGAATGTGTGGGTTCACCTCAGGCTAAAGTCTGATTAAAAACCACCTGTTTCTATCCTAAGTCGCCCATGGCACGTTTTGGGAAAGTTTCCCAATACGGATCTTAGCTCTTAAATGAGTGCAAACACGCAGGCATTAGTCCTGGATATGTACTTATGAACCCTTAAGCTCGCTCACACTTGAGCAAAAATTGGATGCCGACAGAATGCTCATCTCCTTATTACTTTGAAAATCGTCCATTACAGCAGAGCTTAAGGAATAGTCTGATATATCGGCTGTTTATCATCATTCAACTTGGTCATTTGTTCCGGTCTTTGAAGAGCTTGCATGCCTCTCTAACGAGCCAGTCAATGTAGACCCAGGATCTGGCGGGGAGGGGGCACTTTATTAATCAATCTGCTACCCGGGGAATAGAGGATACTCGTTAAGAAGCTGGGAATGAAAAAGATTAAGGAGACTTGAGCCAGGCTTTGAATGCACTTTGACTTGTTCAATATACTCCTATGGCTCTTGCATCACACAGCCTTCCAGGCAGTGGTAACTTGACATGTGGCATCTCCCTTCTCCCCCCTCGGGGGCTACTGGTTGACCAAGATAATACCAGCCAAGGCGCTTGCAGCTTATATTAAAATGACCCCCTGTGACATTATGCTGCCAGAGAGGTCCTGGCACTTTAATAAAGTCTAGATGCCATTTATTTATAATGCATGTGAGGGAGGTAGGAAAGAAAGGGGAAAAAAAACAAGTGATTTTTGTTCATGTCGAGACAGACAAGTGCTATCTGCCTCAGCTGAGTCTGGATAAAAATAAAAATTGAATTGCCAGTATAATGACAATATAGCTTTCAGCTATTGTTTACTACCCTGTCCGAACATAAAATTTACCTAACTATGGATGCCGAATTCCTAGCAGTAAGATTAGAATCAGAAATGAACATTTGACCTGACGGTTAGGGGTGCATCATGGAGGATGGAACAATAGGCAAAGTGAAGCATCAAGCACTCTTTTTTTTTTTTTTCTTTTTACTTACTAACTGGACCAATGTTATTAGGAATACCTGCAACAGAAGAAGAGAAAAATACAGTTTAAATTCCATGAAATACCATTCTCAAAGCAGTAGTATGAGATTTCACACCAATTCTTGTTCACATTTGATCAATTCCAAATATCATATTTAACATATTGACCCAAATGTGGTACATAAAACATTCCTGGTAATGTTTCCCTTGATTCGTATGTGCTAGCTGTCTCCTCTACAGCCCAATGTCACTTGTGTCAATGTCTTTATAAAATGTTCAAAGCTTCAAAGCTTTTCATCCCCGAAAAAGATACACACCCCAAAAAGTCCAGATAATAAACCAAAAACGCAGTTTCAGAAAACTCTTCCGTATTGAGAATATCTATCATCAAAGTCGGAAATCGGCTGAACACGTGCACTATCGTGCATATCAAATGGCTTCATATGAGGCAAACTCTGCCTACGACACCAAAGGAGGACAGGCCTTATCCTGCCACCTGTCTGTCTGCTCCTTCTATGTGCAATCTCTTGAGCCAGGCAGCCACTGAGCAGATAACACAGTCCGCCTCATCCCCATGGTGACCGGATGTCTGTCACGACAGGATGATGGCTGGCTGTGGATCTGAGGAGACGGAAACTTTCGCACTCTGAACCAACCGCCGGCGACTGGATCTGGGCCTTAATTAGGGCGGCAAATTTACACGCTCACAGTCGTGGTGGTATGACACTACAAAAAGAGGAGCAGACGATGCCCCGTTCCTCTCAGTTTCAACCTTCATTCTTTAAAACAAGCATTCCTGCGACGCATTTTTGGTCTGCTTTTGTCCATGGTTTGTTGACACCGATCTGTTTTTCTACTCACCCCATCGGATGGAAGCCTTCCTTCATATTTTCTATACCCCAACCTTTCCTCAAGCAGGCAGAGAAACAAACCCCTTTTCCACAGGAAGTAAATATTGCTGGGCTAAAGAAGGCATGCGCCCACATTTCCTCTAATCTAGATCAGATGAGATGAAACAAAGAGGGCTGTCTCATACGCGGCTTTACATCAACACCTACTGCTGAGAGAGATGAGGAGGCATATACAAGGTTTTCGGTGGGTCTTTTCATCTGATGGAGCCGTCACAAAATATATCCAAGTTCTCCGGGGGAAACATGAGGATTTCTTGAGTCTGCGCATGAGTTTGTGTACAAGAACTTTGATCAAACTGCTGTCATTCATTCACTCTTCCTCTGATCTCTGCCCGCCGGTTGCATTTAGGAGTCAAATCTGTGAACTTTCTGAGAGCTGTGAAGTGCAGGTGGCTATGCTGACTTGTGGAGACAGAGAGTAATGGATCTCAAACCTCAAGGGGGTGGGCAGATGCTAACCCGGCGACAGGAAGGACAGGACAAGGATAACCACAAACACAAGTTGTTACATATTTCGGCAACAGGACACCAAATATCAGTTTACATATCTGTTGAAGAGCGCTAACACAAATGCATGGATATAAGCAGTGTATTTATCTGCTCTTGGGGGAGATGTGATAGCTATCAGTGTCCACAATCTACATTCTGTGTTTCAAATCGCCTTAAATACAGTTATTTATTAGTGTCTTTGTTCCTTCAGCAGTAAAATAAAGCATTTTTTTGCCGTAGTTGAAATACCTGTCCTGTCCCCTCACAAATGCCTCAGCCTTCGTATCAGCTTAGGTTCTTTACCCAACAGTTGTAAGTGTGATAAAGAGGAATGATATGCCTCCAAGTGCTTAATGCTGATGGGAGACAATTTAAAGAAAGGTGTGATTGGATAAACTGCTGTGGATGCCAACCATGTTTTTACATGACACAATAACTCTCTGGGTTTTCCGAAGGAGCCTGGAGGAAACTGGTGGCTGTTTTCCATGCTGCACAAAAAAATATTGGAGCTTCCCTTTCGAGAACCAAATTCAGGGGAAGAATGTATTCACATGGTCCACTTAAGTTGATTTGCTCTTCATATTTCACCTCTGATTGTGTCATTAATTACTTCCGTTGTGAAGGAAGTAATTTGAAGGCTGTAGATCCTGTGAGGAGAAAGCGTTAGAGGAACATGAGAAGGTACAGTGGAAGGTGAGCCAGTGACTTTTAATAACAGTCAGAAAAAAACTATTCACAGAACTTTTACTGTAAATTGAATCTTTCTATTTCAAGCAAAGTAGCTTAAGCAATTCAGCTAGGACTAGACTGTTTTTTTCAGATGTCTTCACTCAGAATTAAACAAATGATATATATGTTACTGCGCTGCCAGAGACCAGCAGATTTATGTCCTCATTTTCCAGGAAGTCACCTTTTTTTAAACAGACATTTAAGGTTTAAGTGTCGGCTCTGGCAGATGACTGCAAGGATCCTTCACAATGTTTTCCACGTTCCTGTCATCACCACACATTAAATTCTATAAAATTAACTAATCAGCTCACTTGTTTGAGGTGTAAACCTGAAAAAAAGCTTTATGAATATATTTATAGTGAAGATTGAAGCTTTGTGACAGTAAGTGCCTATTTATGAAGCACACCATATGGCCTCTTCTGAATGTAGTCACACAGCCCATAAAGAATATTTTTCTTTAAGCTGCCAGGTTGTGAAAGAAAAAACAACAACAAAACATCTGAGGGTCTCCTGGACTTTTCTGTAACATCATATCCAATGTTACAGGGTCCCTGTTTTTGCAGATCAGCTCATCGTCAGTAGCTCTCCACAAGAACTAGCCATTCCCTTTCGTGTTTTCATTGGATTATGACCGCCCGCTACCTTGGTCTAGTAAATCTAATTTGACATGAGAAATTTTTTAACCTGTCCAGGATGTTACTCCACCTCTTATACAGTGACAGCTGGGATAGGCTCCATTCGCTCTGTGACCCGACTCTGAATAATTTGTATAGAAAATGGATGGATGGACGATTACTGTGTGGAAGGAATTCACTGCTTTGTGCATAGCCTCAGTTACACACGGTGCATTCACACACAGGCTGAACATATTCAATAAGCTTAAAATATGTGACTGGAAATCCAGTGTTTTGGAATTTCAGATGTTACTAATAAAAGACAAATGCTCTCAAGCAGTGCTAAAAGGGGCCTGCTTGAGTAGCTAACTGAGCAATAACTCACAGGACCTATCTGCATCTAGTTTTGCATATTAGCAGGGGACCCACAGCATCACATGGATGGGGGATATAAATATAAAGAGAATGGGAGAAGTCCTCCACTCATATTGTTATTATTATAGTGCAGACTTTCATTACTGTGCATCACAAAACGGTTTAAGTTCACAGTTTGGACAGATATATCCTTCATTTCAGTGTTTAAGCAAAGAAATGTTTCTTATTGTACTGCCTTGTGCCAGCAACACAAATCTTATTTGTCCCAACTAAATGAGATGCATTGTAGGAGTTTGCACTTAATTGTCAGGTTCTACACATATCACAGCAATCAAAGTGATATAAAGTCCATGGTATAAATGAAAAATGGCTGAATGTATGTTTTTAATTCTTAATTGGCTCATCTATTATGGAGAAATTTTACATTTAACCTACATCTTTTCCAGATGAAGTGCAGTGTGTTCTGACAAATTTTCACCATTTCTTATGGAATTGTTTCCTACATAAAAAATGACTATTTTTGTGTCAAGTTACTCTTTGTCACTTGGAGTGGAGTTTAACCTTTTCCTCCAGGTGAATCTGTGGCCTGACAGTGCAATGATTCTCTGTTTTATGACCAACCTGTGGAGCCCAAGCAGATCCATGAATCTCATGTTGGGTCATTCGATTAATTTTTTATCCCTTCACCTGCCTGGCCATGCCATTACAGGCCGGGGCTGGAATCTAATATTGTCCTATCACACAGGAAGAGCATTAAGTGCTGCTTATGTTGACAGTGTGCTCCATTGATTTTAATGTGTTGCTGCTGGGCAACGAACATGATCTCTGAGGGCTGTGCAATTCACCCAGTATGATATGTGCACATGCCGGGTCAGTGCATGGAACACTTACAAACACACAACTGAGGGAAATAAAAAAAACACTACAGCCTGAATGATGTGAGGCCTCTACTGATTTTCAATATATCTCATTGCACTCATCAGCACAGTTAAAGGGCTCAGTGCCAGATGCTCTTTCTTAACTGGTCCGATTGTGCTGTCAAACCCCTCCTCACGAATGCATTATTAGAAACACATTATAAATGGTACTGTGGATATCCAGCCTTTATACTTAAGATACACAGTCTAAAGTGGCTAACTTTTGCAACTTCTTGGTTAAATTTCTCCACATTTTTTCCTGGATTGTGCCGTGTTCAATTGTTGCATGAAAGTCTGACTGCAGACGTGTGTCTGTGGGTGTCCTTTTATTGTTTCTGTCAACGTCTGTTCCGCTCTGACCTTCAATGTGCCTCACCTGTTTGCTTTGGCGCTAGCTAGACAACTCTGGAAAGGGGCTTATCTGCTGAAATTCCACCCCAGGCAAAGTTGGTAATTACTTTCCCTGGCTGCCATCATTTTACAGCAATCCATCATCATCTGGAGCTCTTTGGCTACATACATCCCCGTGTTGGTGACAGGCATTGCTAACTGGTTAGCAGCGGCAAGGCTGCCAAAACACAAGCACATACCGTTCAGGTTGATTGGATTCCTCAGGAGCAAAATTACGGTTTTGCCTCGCCAGAGTCCCTGGCCCGCAAGCTCTGTCTCAACGTGTAGATCTGAATTAAAGGTGGCAAGTCTTAAAGTGCCCAGATATAAGTTGGAAGAAGCACTATTTAACATTTTAGAGAGAGAATGAGGTATATGTCTGAGGTGGCAGCACAGTGGGAGGGAGGGTGAAAGAAAATCTGAAGATTGAGGAAACAAATATTTGAAAGAAAGATTACCATCACAGCTGCACAGAGCAGAGGTGTGGAAAAGAAAGAGTAAACAAGCTTGGTCTCTGGGGTAGCTGGGGATGTTGTGGCGGAGAGAGGGGAAAAAAAGGGAAAAAAATGTGAGCATGAAGCAAAAAAAAGAAAAAGCAAGAGCACGGCAGAGGCAGAGGAAGAAGAAGGGGAGTGGAGAAAGATAAGGGGAGCAGAAGAGCAGAGTGACAGGATGCAAAACAACAGTCAATGAGTTTTACAGAGAATGGTGGTAAAATTCAAATAACAGTGGAAAAAAAATAAGCAAATGCACGAAATGAGTGGGTGTTGTTTGTGAGGGAGATGGCAGGTGTGTGGATATGTAAACATACGGCGCCAAGAGAATACATGGCGGGGCTGCAAATTAGTTCTCATTTCGTTAAGGCAATTTCATGAATCCAAAAATTAAAAGAGGTTTGCACCCAAATTAAGTATGATCTTTTTCTTCTACTCAAGCAATAGATAAAAAAGATTAAAAAGATAAAAAGATTTTATGACTGTGGTGCCTATTAGTGCCTAATTAGTTTAGGTTATATATTTGAGCAACAACTAAGACTCTTCTATATAATATCACATAAAAATGGAGACTCATCAGGTGTCCTAGTAAATAAGAGCGAGGCTGTGTATAAAGGAACACAAAAGTTTGTATAGAGGAACTAGTGTTTAAACCAATGACTATTTCATACAAAGTTTTCAAAAAGTAATTCTAGCACAGTGGGTGAGCTCATGCTATGAGTGTGGTCAGTAATAGAAGTACCAGGGGGCATTTTAATTGACTTGATATGGTCTACATCTACAAAAAAGTTTTGTATCTTTAATTCAAAGCCAGTTAACTTGTGCTAACACTGTTTTGTGCAGGCGCTGTCTATCATGGTGTCAAGAAAAGAACCTAACTCCTGAAAAAGAGAAAAAAAAGTGCATGGCTTTTCCTAGGTGAAGTCTGTTTAGATAGCTAACAAGCAACAAAATGTTAGCTTAAAGAATCATAAGAAATAAACGCTTAAAGAAAGGAAAAGCCTACTCCATCTTATTATCTCACTACACGTAATTCCTTAAAGTCTCCAGACATAATTAAGGCTAGATATGTTAACGCTAGCCAAATCATAAAAAAGATTGATCCCACCACTGACATTGGTTCAGAAGTCAATGCAACATCAGATCTCTATTCTATTTTTGCTTTTTTGTTGCAGATAAGAGAAATAAAACTGTTCAGTAGCCCTCTTTGTAATATTCAAGGCAGTATATTTTTTTTACAAAGCATGTGTAGCAAGCAATTTCAACCTGCAATTTCAGTTTAATTGATTCAGCAATCTATTGAATTTGAATACTTTGGCTGGTATTTGCTCATTGCCAACCGATTTATTCAGCAAAGGAACCAACTGCTTTACTTGAGAAGAGGTAAATGGTTGATGCTCATTCTGCTTATGGAATATGGAAAACAAAAAAGAGGTCTTTACAAAGTCTTTGTCTAAAAATGATCTCAAAAGCTATTTATTTTTCGCGTCTGTTTCTGGTTATGCTGGGCGTGTGTACCCATCTGTATCAGACTGAAAAACATAGATCCAACCTGAGTCCAAATGTGAAATCCCAATACTTGGGTTATATATATATATATACCGTATATTACATTTGATCCTGGAACACTTGCATACTTATGAATAATCAATTGTAGGGGCGGCAACTAGTGAAACTTAATCTTTAAAGCTACATTTATTCACAATAAATATAAATTCTTTGCACACTGCACCTATCTTTTATGATGTGCATGTTTGGCTGGATTTGCACTATCGACAACTCCCACATTAGCGCATTCATAAGAACACCAGTAGAAGGTGGCCTTTTGAAAGCCTTTTGCAATAATGCTCGTCCTTTTGTGTCTGCCAGCTCCCGATGTGTCTGATATTCATGTCAAGCTCTTTTGGGATGCAGTTGAGGCAGCGTGAAGATGAGCCTGCTCTTCGTATGCAGGGCATGAATCATGTGGAGAAATTCACTCCATGTTCGCGCCCTGCACTGCTTTGATCAAAGGTGATCCAGAAACTCTGAAGCTGGCTCCAGCTAAACCTGAACAAGTGTCTGTTAATCCTGCACTGACAAAGTAATCCACTCATTTCACCAGGATACAGACATATGAGGGCTTCATTTTCAGAAATGCCACGTTTCAGCAGCACTTGTTTTTACTGACCTTCTGTTGTGTCGCTCAAACAATACACACAGAAAAAAAAATGCCCGGGATTTAACATTCTAAAGCATGAGAAGAACATGTAACGGTAAAATCTGCTGGTGACTGAAGGTTACAGCTTGTTCCAGCTGTCATAACAGCTATCATCCTACTTAAGAGCCGATAACTTACAAAGCTGTTACCTTGCAGCAAGGTCATGTACCCCTTATATAACTTTACTCTTTATGTCATCATATGGAGACTGACAATAGCCTTTTACCTCTTATTTATGTCCTCTCTTCTTTAGAATGCAACATTTGAATTAAATATTTGGGTGTTTCTGTTTTAGGTCAAATAAATCAAAACCAATCAACAGAAAGCAAATCTTTTTTTCTTAGAACACAAATGCTCAGACATGTCTGTCAGTAAAGTTTAAAAAATTGATACGGAAACTATTTACAGCCGTCATGTTTTTCTTGTCCAATTAGATTTTTTTGCTTATGTTCCTTGTCTGCTCTTCGTTTAGCTTTCCACCTCCTGTCCTGTGTCTGGTATTAGGGCGCCATCGGAGTCCCACGGCTGAAGTCAAGCTACTGACCGGCTCTCAATTGATTCAAACCTGAGGGAAATAGCATGGAAATATAAAAGTTAGCACTTTTTTCTTTCTCCGTCTCTTGATTATTCAAATCACCATTTTTGTACATTACGTTTAGCAGATTTTGATATTCAATTACCTCCCTAAATTGTGCAGTTTGGAGAATGGAAATCTGGATTAAATTACTGACCCTCAATACATTTAAGTGTCTTTGGACAGAACCTTCCTTCACAATGCTCCAGATTTACTCATCAATGTGTGTGAGTGGGTGAATGGTAGAGAATGACAAGTGCTCAATGAATTAGTCTGCAATTAGCTGAGGAAACACACTATAAAGTATTTTTTCAGAAAGTAGATTGTTGATTTATCAAAAGGGTTTAAGGATTCTCACTTTACCAGTAAGAGCTAGTATCTATAATTTTGCTAACTTCTCCTGTTAGACAGAGGTGTCAGTTTCCCTACAGGGAACCGTCCTGTCCCCAGTTCTATTCACCCCGTAGACCTCAGACTTTCAGTTCCTGCCACCTTTCAGTCCTGCCACCTGCAGAAGTTTTCGGACGACTCTGCAATTGTTGGCTGCATCAGTGAAGGGAAGGAGACTAACCATATATCTCAATATATCTCAAAACCACCAAGACTAAGGAGCTTGTGGTGGATTTCCACAGAAGGAAGTCTGGCCCCACACCCTTCTCCATCAATAATGTGGCTGTGGATGTTGTCATGGATGTTACCTTGGAGTATACCTGAAAGCTGACTGGACTGGTCCAAGAACACGGAGGCGGTCTACAACGAGGAACTGAGCGACTCTGGTCGTTTGAGGTTTGCAACATCATGCTGAGGATGTTCTATCAGTCGGTAGTAGGCAGCAGCATCTTCTATGCTGTTTTGTGCTAGGGCAGCAGGCTGAGGGCAGCAAACGCCAAGGAAGACTGGTTCTGTCCTGGGGGTCCAACTGAACTCATTGTTGGTGGTGACTGAGAGGAGGATGCTTTGCTAAATGCACAGTATCATGGAAGACTACACTGACCCTCTCTACCAGGTGCTGAGCTCCAACACAAACACTTTCAGCAACAGACTCATTCCCCCCTGATGCACAACAGAAAACCAGAGGAAGTCCTTTCTTCCTGTGGCCATCAGACTGTTTAACTTAACTACCTCTGGCAGAGACAGGAACGGTCTAGATACTCACAGATTTAAAGTCATGAACACCTCACTTTGTCACTCTATCACTTTATCACTAGCCACACTAAATTTTTCTGTTATTATTTATTTGTTGTATTCTAAAATTGTTGCTACAATTTTGCACTGCACACTTAGAACTTTTGTTCACTACCTTAGTTGCATTTATTTTATTTTTTCACCCTACATCGCAGGTTTTGCACACCAATTTCTCTCGGGATAAATAAAGCTTTTTTAATCTTGAATCTATATTCTATCATTTCTTAGTTGTAGCTTCCCACCTCGCTAAATCAGCAAGGGACATGATCATTTTTTTCTTGGTCTGTTTTCTATTACATCTTGAATGTAGTACGTTTCTATTGAATTCTTCCCCCCAATACAAGATTGTCTTAGAAGAACATCTTCCAAAGACAGGGTTCGTTGATGGCAAAGTTTTTAAATTGAAAAAAAATTCAACGCATTCTATACACAAAATATTCGGGACACATTGTTTTAGAGTTTGAAATAAAGTTTTTGGAGGCTGGGAGTTACTGCCCCCGACACCGACAACTTCTGTTTCCCTCAGTATCCTCAGCCCTGCTGTGAAATGAACTGCCATGGTTAATTCTCAGACTGATCCCTCTCCTTCTGTCTCCAGAGCGGAAGGGATCGAGAATGAGCGAGGATAAGAGGTGGAGAGAGGGAGACAGAGAGAGGGGATGAAGTAGGGAGACGGAGTCCTCCCACCCCCCAAAAGGCCAAGTTAGCTGTGACAAAGAGTGATGTCCACTTCTCCTCCCTCTATCTTCGCCATCCATTTCTTTTCGCCATCACTCTTTGGACCTGCTCTTCTTCTGTGCTCTGAACACAGCGCTGTTATGAGGCGATGTACCAACAGCCGACAACCCACTCAACACCGCCTTTAAGATGATGATTCATTGACCTCCTTATTGTATCAGGCGACCTGATGGGCATCATGAAAAGAAATTAAATCTTAATTACATTTTCATCTTTGACAAATTAAAGTCTGAGTCTGAGTCTGCCATATGCTCACTGGGTTAGGGAAAAAAACATTTAAAAAGAAAAACAGGTTTTTGGAAATTACAGCAAAGCACGAAGGGCATTTTTCTGTCGGCATGGCACATGTTCTTTTTCTATTCAGGAGGGATAACCTTGCATTCCTATAGCTTTTTCCACTGCACTATTACATTATGGATTTTGCCTCCTCCAAGACAAAGTATAATAATGCACTTTATGGTGGGACTGTTTTTCATCACTGGCAGGGCAAAGGGAGCGTATGTGTGTGTGAGTGTGTGTGTGTGTGTCCTCGTGTAGTTATGAATCTGTGCTCACAGATCTGGATGAGCACCTGTGTATGTGTGTGTGTATCTATGCTCCCTTTTTTAATAATGTGCTGTCAATCTAGGCTCTGAGAATGGCTATTTCACTAACCCTCCCGAAGTCTCATAACGTGGATCCTCTGGGAGGCAGAATAAGTCATCAGTGGCCGACAGCCGGGAGTCCTCGAGCACCGCCAAGACAGGCAGAAATCACAGTGGATGTAATAAGGAGACAGGGTGGGATTTCAGGTCGGGCTTTCAAGAGAATGCCAGCACACTCAAACTTAAAGCCCTACTAGTCATCACTCTGTATTAGCTGGTGCACAGGGGGGTATGCTGGTTTCAGCTGAGCCTGTATTGAGGTAATATTGGAAGAGGAAGGTAAAAAGAATGGCATAAGAAGTTGGAAAAGGAGCAGGAATCTACTAATTATAAGGTGAGTGTTGGTCTCTGAACCCCTAATAGCTTCTTATATTTAATCTCTAAATACCATAAAAGGCTGTGTATGTGAAAATGAAGTCAAATATTAACATCTAATAAAATAAAAAAAAAAACATAACTGCAGTCCTTCGCCATTTTCAGCCCCTTGCTTCATTCTGAATCAACCACTGCATGTGGAGTGCACGGTCTGACACGGTGTCCTTGCTTTGTTTGCGCCACAGGAAGAGCAGATGTTACTTTTCTCCCGGGGAACAGAAAAGGGAACAGGCAGCAAGAGTTTCAAACTAAAAAAAAGAAGGAATAAAGGTTACCAGAAGGTACATTTTGATACGCTGGTAAAAGGTTTTACCTTAAAAGGGTAAGTTCTACTTTAAAATGGGAGATCACAGACAGAGAATCACGTGCCAGAACATTTTGTATGCGTAAACAAAATCTTTGAGATGCTTTTTCCAAACAGTTGGTAAAACAAGTTTAAAAAAATCCAGTAAGCTCTTGTGCACCTGCAACATTTGTTGCTTATATAGGCACAGAAAAAATTCTTTAGGGTGTGTTCATATGTCATTATGTGTCATGTCATGTGTTATTGTTTTTGCCACCTTCTGCAGTTCTAATAAAAACATTTTTTAAAAACCCTAATGGGAACTTTCACAAAGCATGGCAGGAAATGTGAAAATGCTTTGCGGGTATGTTGTTTTTGTTCGTTCAGCAAAACCAACCCATTATTTGCAAAATGAGTGGTTACAAACCATCACTTTTTAAAATGTTGTAGGCTAACGGCATATAGCTATTTCTCAAATAAACAGCATATCTTCACTTCTACCTTAACAAAATCCAAAAGTGTACAATGGGTCAGGGGTATTTCTCCTCTGAACACCTGTAGAAATAAAAAAAAGTAGTCATTACCCGATATGATGCAGTGGGTTGGAGTCAAAAGAAACTCCTCTCTCAGTTCTGGGAGCTTAAATACTTAAGTCCTTCAGGGTTAAGGGTCAGGGTTTTCTGTGCTACTACCTCCAGACCGAAAGCACTAATCTGTGTTGACAGGGTAAGTTAGGAAGTAGGTCTACCAGTTAATTTTTTTTTAGTTGTAAGATTAATCTTTGGTGCTAAACGCCTAAATGTCTGAACCTCTTTCTTAAGCAGGAAATCTCTGCAATAAGTGGAAACTACTTTATTCTCACTAATGATATAACGTAAGGTACTGGCATAGCTGTATGTATAGGGGCCACAGGATTGCCACAATTGTGTCACAATCCCCTGTTGTATGTTATTCAGCTTCCTTTTGGTTATGAGGCAGACTTATTACTGTACATGTTCTGATCAATCTGCTTAAAAATGTCCTTTAAAAGATCTAAACAGCTCTCGTTTTATCATTACAGATTCTTCAACATGACTGAAATTGTGAGAGCTGCAACTAAGTGCATCTTTTTGTTTCCAGTGATGAACACTCATACCATCGCATATCTATAGTTGACAGAGTACTTCTTTCCCATGCTGTTTTTGGCACATCATGTCACTAGCCGCATACATTTAGTTGTACATGTATGACAGAGTATTCTCTTTTCCTGCCCTCATTTCTTGGTTATTTCCACACCTTTTGCAACAGCGAAATCATTGGCTTTTACTGAGGTATATGCAGTCCCATTCTTGGACCATTTTAGGGCAGATTCAGACACGGATAAGGGCTAATATTGTGAGGACGTTCTTGGGAACTATGTCAGGGTCAGTGACAGAACCAGTTGTAATGCAAATAAGTTCTTTGCTCCGAGCTTCTGCAAACATGTGCTGGCCTGAAGATAGAAATTGGGTAGTGTAACAGTGGCTATTGAGTTTTTAAATCATTTGTTGTAAACCGCGGTATACTTGTGCAGTGGGCCACTGTGTCTTTCACAAATCCTGGCTTGCGATTGGGTTGCTTTGAAAGTGGAAACTAAACAGGCTTGAGGGAACTATAAGAGCAGCTAAAGGCACATTGTGTACAGTAACAACTGCTGTGTAGTGGCCTTAGCTGCCTGTGTGGTAACATGAAAGTGGCTTCTGAAGGACTAAGGTGTTTAGAATTATCCACAGCTTTGATTTCAGGTGGGAGTGTTTATATTGTTTAAATGGACTTTATGTATGAATGTGGAGCTTGATTGAGGAGCTACCATGTACAGGTCGCCAGTCCACAGGGCATAAATCTCTGTATCTCAAAACAGTCATTTATGCCATAAACACCTCCTAAATTGCATTTAGAAATTTTTATTCAATTTTATCTTTGTCGAAGTCCTTTGGTAAGAATACACGTTTGAGAATAGAGAGAATGTCCTTTATAAATCACCCTGGTATTTTACAATTATTTTCATTGTTTTGTGGAATAGATACAGTACAAGGGAGCAGGGAAAATACACCCCTCATAAGCCATATGCCAAGCAACAGCACTCCATAAATAAACATTTCAGGTGTGATTCCCACTATCACTCTTCTGCCTTGCAGGAGGTGCACACACCACCTACATCCAACAAAGCTTTGTGCAGCATTTCCTCCTTTTTAGGTCTGTCATTTCCTGGCGTCACCACGAAATTAATCCTAAGGTATGACTTCCATTCACTTTATCAGTGTCTTTGAGACTGTGATCAGCACTGAGGGCCTCTGCTCTCAAATTTGGATTTCTTTTTGTGTATGCAAGCATCCCAGCGGTCTTGGTGCAATTCGCAACTAGTAAGGCGAATACTAATGCAAATTAGGAACAACCAGCCCACCCAATTTTTAAGGAAAGGGTTCATTATCTGGGTTTAAAGAACATCTCACGGCTTTAAAGTGACTCCTCTTACAGACTTTAATGACCAAAGCGGGGGAAAGAAATTATGAGATGAATAGATGAGCCCCAATGTAGCAATTTTGTTTCTGGTCCAGGAGTCTCCCCAAGTGAGTGCTTACAATGTGAAAGCTATCAGTAAATTCCCCTTTTGAATATGCAGGACTTTGTGAGGGTTGGGGAGGTGTCTGTCAAACTTTATATCTTTGTTAACATAGGATTAAGAAGACAGATATGTATAAAACCAGTCCATTAAAGGGCCGTGTTTCTAAGGTTTCCTCCGAATTAATTTAAAAAGTTTATTACACGTCGCCTATGCTTTGACAGTTTTTATTCTAATAATTTTTTAAGTCAGAGAATGAGACTTTGAATGTACATATAACCAAGATGAAAGGGATATCACTAAGTGGAAACCTGCTCTCATCACTCGTATCCAGGATCTACGCAAAATCCAGTGCTACCAAGTCCATCATCCTTTTTGTTACTCCACAATCTTGTGGTGTGTGTGTGTGTTCCTGTGTGCCTTTGTACTCACAGATATTAGCTGTGCCCTTGGGGATGGGCAGGTAGGAACCAGCACTCCACGCTCGTCCTTGGTAGTTCCTCTTACAGCGGCCGCAGTCGGGCCCGGTAGTGTTGTGCTCGCACTCGCAGCTCAGCTTCTCTTTGTCATACACGCAGCTGTTCGCATGAAGATTGCACTTGCACCTGTCGAACAGGAACAGAGACAGAGAAGGAAGAGTGGGGTGATTGATCAGGATGGAGAAGAGAGAGGACGACCGCATCAGCACGGGTGAATTTTCCGCCGCTAAACGATACACAAGACAGCTTGTTTATTTTGTCGGGGCAACATGGCTGAAAGGCAGAGCGTCCTTGACGAGAGGTGGAACCGAGATACTTCAAGAGGGGCTGGTTCAGAGTCGACTGCACAAACAAATCTCACATCATTATTTCCTTGATCCCTTTCTCCTGGGGAGCTATCTAAGCTTTAATTGTCACACAGGAGGATGCATGGTTCGGGTAGGGTCACAGTCAAAAGGCGAGCGGGAGGCAAAAAGGAAGTCAAAAAAGGGGACCAGGAGTGCGAGGTAGGCCGAGGAAAACAAGACCAGTTAAATTGTGGAACAAGCACTCGTAGAATGAAGGCATCCAAAGCCCTTGTAGCCCTGCCAGATGATGAAACGCTTGGAGTTAGCCAGAGGGCAGCACGGGTCAACTGCACAAAAACCTTCTTTGTGACAAATTAATATGAGATGAGATCTCAGAGGCATATTTTCATTTTGGAAAGAGGGACTCCCTTAAGGTGCACTAAATCCTCACATATCCGGCTCACCAGAGCCTCCATTTAACAAAAGACTCAGCAGATTCATTTTCTGCTTTGGCTAGAGGAGTTTCAGGGGGTATGTATCGGTTAAATTAATTTAGGAGCCTCACACTCAGAGAAATGTGTAGAATTTGTGGGTTATAGGAGAAATAAGAAGATTTAGAGTCATCATATTCAATATCTACAAGTATAGCAGGAGGAGAATGGTGTCTAAATCAATATTTTATATGGTAACAAAACAAAAAGTATCTAAGCTGTTGCTTACAACCTTTTGGCTTATTTTTTGTTTCTTTTCTAGGGCTGGTTCGACCAAACCAAACCATTCTGCTCTTACAGTGGGATGACTCTGTGTTTCAAATTCAGCAAAAATACATAATCTTTTCAGTGGGTCCTGGGACTTCTCTATGGCTTCTTAGAATTGTGACAAATTGGAAATACCAACCCTGAGAAAGTAGCCTGACCAGATGTCAAATGCAAACTGGAAGTCATGGGTGTTAAAATGTCCAGAGATATACATATCAATCACATCTTTAAATTCTAAATTGTATAATTCTGGAGAGACATCAGTCATAAAGGCCACATTTTGAACTCTTTGTTTGCACTGAACTTTTGGATCCAACTTTCCGCTTATTCCTCATTCCTACTCTTTAGTGAAGCACAGTAAAAAATGTAACGAGATGTGGAAAATTGTATAGTCTGCATGTTTTCAAGCTTTAAGGGAGCTTGAAAGTCTGCCTAATTGGTCTTTAAAAAAAATATGATGAGACTTTTTAAGCCCTGCTCACAAGCAAGAAACATCTCATTAATGAATGTTACCTGCTAAAGGGATGTCATTTGGTTATTCACACAGCTGTCACTTCTCTGTTAATGTTCCTCACTCTTAACACACACATGTCTGATAAAGTCCCGAGAAAAAAAAGACTTGACAATATTTGCAACTCTAGCAAGATTGAATGGAGCAGGGAGCACGGTGAAATACAACATTTGTGTTGGGGTCACAGATTTCCGTCTCATTAGTGTGCCAATCGAACAGCGGTTGTGTAAAAAAAAGATGAAAATACTTCCTGTTTGCAGGCTTAAGCTTGAACTGCAGAAGTTAAATTGCACTAAAGTCACAGAATTGCAGCTTCCATTCTGCTATGGAATTTTCACATAAGCAGCATTGTTAAGCGGCTATGAGTCTGAACACTTGGAATTTTTTCAAATGGCTTCTAAAAATGTTCAAATACTTAGAAAAACATAGCTTAGTGCAGTGGCTAATTAGAGGAGATGGGTCAGAACTAATCAGATTTCAGGCACTCCTGTTAACAAACAACCAAGTCTTAAGGCATAACATGACATAGTCGCAACAATTTAACCTGCTCATTCCTGTCCACAGAGACAATGGTCACATTCTTTTTCTTGCTATTTAATGGCTAAATAGAATATTATTGCACCAAAGGATTTTGGGAAGCATTCCCATCTAGGCTTTTGCTGTATATTTAATTGTCCAAGGTGGAAGGGTTTTGGAAATAGTAAAACATAGTAAAAAAACATCTGACATGAGGGAGATGTCTTTTCGGAAATACAATACTTTGATAGTCAGACTGGGCTGTACAGAGAAGCACCAGGTGGGTAATTCACATATTTCACTGAAGTAAAAAGCAGTGCTTGTGTGAGCAGGGCTTTGGAAATACATTCCGAGTTTTAAACAGTATTCTCGTGCCCCCGTCTAGTTTTTAGGTTGCATTGTACAGTACAGCCAGTTTGTGAGGAGTAATTTGATTTTTGTGTTTTTTTCCCCCCTTCCAACCCCAAAGAATCCCAAAAAATCCAACATTGATCGGAATTAATTCTCTGAGTTTTGTCTGAAATTGATGGTGCGACAGAGGAGATTCAAATTTGATTAAATGCAATCCAACCTAAAGCTCGCTGATACAGCCAGATTGATACATATATATTGGGTTGGAGGTTGTTTGCAATACTTCTAATGTTACTGCCACTCCGCGTTCAGTTGAAAAAAATCTCCCCTCAATCCATAACAATGATATCACAGTTACGCGAAATGAAAACAGATTAATGCAGATGCTGCTATTTATTTCAACTGCGCACATTTGTCTAGTTGCACTGACAGTGACACTCGGTGATTTATGCCAGGCCAAATCCTAGTAAAACACAGCTCAGATTTCTCAGGTTGTTTAGTTCCTCTCTTTATGAATTTACGGTATTTCCCATACAGTTTTCTGTTGGTTTATGGGCATAGGGCATTTCTAAAAATACATTTTATTAAAAGAAAACATGAAAAAGCCTTTAATTTCACAGCCACCCTTTTTGGAGCCTATCCTTGAGACCACTTTGAGGAGCTTAGCTGGGACATTATTTAGTTACACTGCATTTAATCCTTGGCAGCTATCAGAGAAATATTCATTCAACACTGAGCGGGACCAATTGAGAAAAAAAAGGTTGCTCAGGTTGAGAAAGGGCGCACATGCAGATAAAGTTAAGGAAACATCAGAATCAGCTCCCACTTGGCTATATCAGTGAGCCCCCCCAGCCCTCCTCTGTTGCAAAACTCAGTATTTTATAATATGTGTGAATATATTAGTTTGAGCGTGGTGAAGTCTGAAATAACTCTACGTGTACCCTTTGTGGTTTAACCTTCAGCTTCTTTCGACATCGGCAACATTTTAATCAGCGTCCACAAACGATAGTGCCGGCGGCATAATGATGGAGACCGCCGGGGAGGCCCGCAGGGTCTCATACCCCCAGCGCTGTTGTGCCTCCAATCAGCGTCAGCAGCCAAATGTGGATGCCTGGGGAGGACCCCTTACCGCTGTACTTTGTACCTAGTGGGCTAATATTTAACAGAATTTTAATGGCAAATTTCCTCCAGGGTTTCCAGTGGTCTGTCTTCATCTCTGTTTGGCACAGGTTTGTCTTTTCCTGATTCTTAAAAACAGCCTGTGTCTCGCACTCTTCAAATCTCCCCCTCACCATCCACCTATTAGTCTTTCTGTTTTAATCTCTGCTGCAGCGTCTTTCTGTAATGAATATTCATGATGCTGAGGTGTCTTTGTTTGTGTGTGGTGCTCTCAAAGAGATATTGCTCAAGGCGTTACTCGGTGTACCAGCCACCAGTAAGTTAAAGGTCCCCGATATGTATTCATAAAAAAACCCACAAAGCTGTGAGCTCAAAATGCTAGACTGGCGTGAATATATGAGAGAAAGAGCTCTGAAGTTGACTCTGCTTGTTGTGAAAGAACATATACAATATATTTATATTACAAGAGGTTTAAAAGTTCTCCTTGAAATGTGGAGACGGGTGCATATTTGTTACCTCTGGCACTAAGTTGAGATATTATTTGCCCGGGGCAATTTATCTATGACCTCCACAGTAATAGGACTGTGATTGACACTGGGTTTCATGCGACAGTTTCGCCTTCTGATTGGTTACGTCACCCACAACAGTAGGCACTGCAAAGCAGTGGGTTGTGCGAGAAAACGTCCAAAAATGTCCTGCCATTTCTTTTTGTTGTTTGGAAGATCATCACACACGGCAGGACAATAGACCTCACTGTAGAGGTTGACTTTAAGTGACTTTATTTTATTCCATTCTTTATGACGCAAATAGACTACCTCAAAATGCTTTGAAAGCCTGAAACTTTAATCATGGCCTTCCCAGTCTTAAGCCAACTATAAAAGATAGGTATAAGAATAGATTTACTTATTTACTTATTTACTTACTTTTTTTAAATCAAAAGATGCACAATATTACTTTTAGTCAGTATTTCGTCAAAGTTTGTTTAAGATTTTTTACATGTTGTCTCTTGAAAATCAAATGTATTTACATATCTGCATCCTTGTTAGTCTACACACAGTCCTCAATAATGAAAAAAACAAAATGGGAGTAAATAAACAAAACAAAACAACAACAAAAACCAAAGCCTGGCAACCGAGACCTTTCAGTTGAGTCAGCAGCCTCAGGTATTCATAGAAATCACACAACAGATCACACAATCTGGCAGAAACATTCAACCTCAAGCAGGCTCGATGACAAATGTCAAAGACTTCAACCTTTAGACTCCTGCTGCGTGACTTTTTTACCAGGCCACTCCCCTTATTTCTTGCTGGTGTGCACTTGTTATTTAAACCTTGAGATCCTGAACATATTAAAAGAAATACAAATATTGCTCTATTTTTTTCTGACCAATCATCCCCACAGAACAGGACATGTTCAACTACAGAGATTTACAGTATCATTGGAGCATCAACGCACTTATGGTTGCCAGAGAATATCAGTAAATTTTTTTCGGTAGATTTTTGTTGGTATATGTCATGGAAGTTTGATTCTCAAGGTTTCTGAGGATGCTTAGATGACTTTAAGTAAATACCCAGAAGGTTATTTATTTGAATAAATCATAGCTTTTGTCTGACAACTTTAACTAAAAGGCTTGATGAGTGGAGTGCTGCACCAGCCATGGTCTTTCGAGTTGGGATCTTCCATTTCACCAATTGACCTCAATCATAATGACAACTGGTCATTCGTTTGGAAGCCTTACTAATTTCCAAACGAATGACCATCCATCATTCAGTCTTTAGACATCTTGTCCCGGTTCCACTTTGAGATTCAGCCTCAACTTTAAAAAGATACACATCTTTGATTGATGGTGATCCAGGAATGTACAAATGTAATCCAATGAAGAATTACAAGCATTTCAAAGACAAATAATGGAAGCAGGATGTACCAGCGATTAATGTCATACTCATACTACAGCATTTACAACAGAAAATCAATAAAAATGTTAAGGTAGTAAGTAACTTGATTAGGAAGAGTCTTATACATAACACATGGTCCCATTGCTACGGTGCATAATCCCACTCAGTCAAGCTCACTCCTATCAATTCCTGTATTTCACTAAAAGCAGAAACAAAGCCAAAGGTAAGCCTCTAATTAATTGTAATTATCCTCAATTCAAGACTACAACATCCCCAGATGAGCATAGCTGCTGATCCCAACAAATTGAGCAGGCTAAACTCAACATGGCCCCTATGCGGGTTAACTGAGTGAAGCTATTAAATTTCAATATAACGCCCAGGTGTTTTCCTACACAAGCCAAGTGGGTCAAACGCTTGGTTAATAAGCCCTTTTTTCCAAGTGTGTCTGCACTGAGTGTCTGTAAAACATTCCATGGGTCGGGAGAAGTGGGCTCAGTGAGTGTGGGAAGAAGTGCAGTGCTGTTGATTCAGTGAATTGTAGTGCTTAATTATATATGAAAAAAATTGGACATGCATGGAAAAAGACTTCAGTTTAATTTGTGAGTGACTTGTCAATGACTTTTTTTATGGTATATCGGTACCCCAAGATACAGTCAAACACTCACACAAACATTGAGTCATACGCTCTCTTTAATCTGCATATCGTCACCCTCTTAAAATAACTGCCTACGTCACAAAGGCATGTTCTAATTTTTGTCTAAGTAATTTTATTCTCCCATAGTTCATGTTTTACTGACCTTGTGTGTGAAAAGACATCTGTCAATTGGCAACTATTTTGATTAAAACTGTTGGTAAATATCATATAAGTTTTTTTGTGTAAAAAAAAATCTGAAAAAAGAACACTTAGGTGATTATTTTAAGAAGGCATCGATATTCAGTATTGAGCAATAGTTGCGGCACCTTTCGGCCAGCCAATGTGCCACCTGCTAATTGCCTTGACCGCTTTTTTCCACCCAACTTGCAGTGCATTGTGGGTAATTGATGAAGCAAGATCTCAGCTCTCCTAGGACGTACCGCAGCCCCCAACTTTTCCCAATTAAATTTGCTCAACCCCCTACCTGCTTCTCATCTAATTTCTAAGTAGGCAAAAAAAATTATGGGGGGTGTAATAAAAATGGAAAAAAAAACTTTGATTAAACATATATTGTGACTTGATGGTTTTATATGAACATTTGCATTTATAGAGTCACTGAAAGAAAAGATCCACAGGGATTTCCTGCATTTTGGCTATTATTATAAGTATAACCGATCTACAAGACGTTTCACCATGAACCTTTTTTCCTTTTTTAGTTATTCAGAACTGAATGTACCTCCAACCTTCAAGACAAATGAGACATTTATTGGACCAAGGCTGTTGCTGGAAGCTCTTTAAGGAAAAAAGGGCAGCGCTAGCAAACAACAGCTTCCCTTACAATTTGCCAAGCTGCAAAGTATGTGGAAAATCTGCCTCTACAGAGACTTCAGTTCAGTGTTTAGCTGCTGCGACACATGGCTGCATTCCTCTTTGCAAACTAACATATTTGTTGTACCAATTAAGCCTTGAAGCTAAAAATGTATAATGATCTTAAATAACGCTTCTGTAAAACGTCTGTCATAACTATGCTTAATGATTATGGGGGAAAAAAAGCAAAACACTACGATGCTTATTCTATTTGCTTTCCTGACAAAATGCCTTAAAAACATTCAAGTGCATGTTTGTGAACCCAGCACAAGGTGAAAGCCTTGGATTTGTTGAAATTGCATGCTGACTAATTGGAAGAAACTTCTAACACCGAGATAGTTTTTGGAAATGAAAACATCCTCTTTATAAGAGAGGTATGAAATTAAACTGAAAGATGAATGCTTGTCTTTTTGCACATTTGCTCAGGGCAGATCATATTAAAGGGCTAAATTCACATGAGAAATGTTTAACAATAAGTAAGTTACCTTGCTGTCTTGAGCTAAATTCTTAACATTGTTCCTGGTGTTCAATATTGACTGGGTAAATACTGCCTTGAGAATTGACCCTCATTGCACTTATATCTCTGGTAGTTGTCTATCGTTGAGAGATTGTGCGGATTGCAATTTGTGGAATAAATAGTTAGCATCCAACAAGTAAGTTTAGTTACAGGGAAAGGTTAAATGGCAAGTGGTTAAAAAAACAACAACTAACTTTCCATGGATCAAAACTACAGCAGCTGGGGCCAGAAGCATGAAAAGTGAATTCCAAAGTTCCAGTCTAAAGAGTGTTAAAAAGGAAACACTCATTCAAGGAATAAACTGTGTCCACTTGCTCATCTTAATCCCTGTTCTTCTCGTTAATTTCAGTTATTTTCCATTTCCGTGCACAGAGTAAAACCTGTCGCCTGTCTGCATCAATCTGTCCGAGCCATCTATCTATTGAACTCTCAGCATTACTAATGTATGCAGTTGGACATGCTATCCAAGCAGGAGTCAATCAAGAGGTCTTTACTGCCTGTGACATGCCAAGCCAGCTCAATACAATCGACAGGCTGGGCCTCAGTGATACCGCTCTCAGCTAAAGACTACTGGCAACAGAAAGTGCACTGCGGAGATGTGAGAGAGCTCCATCACTGGGAGTTCAGAGCCATGCAGACTTCAAGCCTACGCCAGGTGGAGAGGTGACATTAACTGATCTTGTCATTTCATAAGCAACTTCACTGCTTGGAGTCCTTAACGAAAGGATAGTGATTCTCCAAAGATGCCGTGTCATTGATTGGTTTGGGTCTGTAACTAGTCTACAGGCTGGGAGTGGTTGGAGTGCATTTGACGTCGGCATGTCACAGAGAGCGTGTGCACTTGTGGACGTGTGTGCGAAGAGTCTGCTGTCAGCAAACATCTGCCACATTTACAGCCACAAATTTCCTCTTTATTAATCTGACATTTGGGTACGAGGTTTCAGAGAAGAGCGACTACAATATTAATTGGCTGGGAAAGTAGAAAAGAGTAAAACCCCCTTTTTAATGGTCTTCTCTTATCTTGACGTCGTCTGCTGAGCCATTAAGGCTTGGCAACCCCACCACTGTGTTACTTAATCCTTAAGTCTGGTGCAGACATTATGCATGCTTATGCCCACCGGGGGCCATGATCTGAAACCAGCAGAGCACCCCAAGAGGTGTTGTAATTACAGAAAATGTTTTCGGTTTCCCAGCTGTCAGAGGGGTTAACTCTTAGCACGCTTAAAATCCTTTCCCCCCACTTAAACTCGAGGCAAAGGTCACTAGAACTCAGGTGGTTACTATGTTCACTGTTTTGTTGTTAACAAGATCCCCTGGTACACTTACTGCTTCCACTGACTGCTCTACCTCTTGGTGATTAACGGCTCACAGGACATGTGAAGAATTGCTCGAAGGAGGGTGTACAGGTGCGGATGAAAGGAGATAGGATGACATTTAGACAGCAGAACAGAGCTTGCGTGTTTACACTTGACCAAATTTTGCTTGAATTGTAGCCTGACTGGCCAGTGTCCCGCCCCACCTCTTTTTTTTTTTACATTAGGTGAAAATGTTTTCTGTGAAGACACAAAGAAGCATAAACAACTCCATTATTACAAACATATTTATGTGATGAATGTTAAAGAAAAAATCTTGTTTTGTGGTTCAGAGCATCTCTGCTTCCTTGTCTCATTCAATAAAAAAAACTAAACAAATGTATTTATTATGGCTCCACAAATTTGAAAGTAAGTCATTTGATGAGCTGATTCAGACACCCAGAATCAGCCCCCAGATGCTTTCTCGTTATTCATCTCCACCAAAATCTAACATTTAAATGATGTTATTAGATTTTTCCTTTGAGAAGTTGGAAATAACTTCCAGGTTGTCCCTAAAGTTGTTTAAAGTGGTGAAAAGCACCCCATTGATCAATAATTCCTCTAAAAACAGAACGAAGTCGAAGCGATGGCCAGTTTTAGACATGCTTTACCGTCTGTTGTTTAATCATTCAGTATTCCTGTCAGTGTTCCCAGCAAGGGCAGCTTGAAATGATTGCTCTGGACATAAGATCGCACCAAAAAAAATGGTCCAGAACCAACTGTTAACTTATTTGATCCAACAAACTTGAAGCATTATATACTTAATCGGCCTTAATTCAATAGAAAATAAAGAGGGGCAGGGGAACAATGTGTGTTTTTCTAGGTCGTGTGTCAACCTGTGTCCATAAAACACCTCTCAAACGCTAATTCAAGCTGTCTTCACATATATGTTGTTGTCAGCTTTGAAGGTCCTAAAAACTGAACTTTGCTCTGATCCCTCTAGTACCCATCATATAACATCACTGTCCCTATAAATGTCTCAGTGATTCCACGCCACCACTGAGTCATCCTGCTCCGGTAAGTTACATCACCTTGATACATGAGCAAAGGTCTATGCAGCTCTCTTTCTTTGTCAGATTGTATTCTTCCCCTTCTTTGTTAGTTTGGGCTCTATTGTAGGATCCTGTTCTGCTTCAAGGCTAAAGCAACATCAGACAGCCATACATAATGAGCGTCTGCATTCACTGGCCTCCGCTGAAGATAACCTACCAAGAATCGCTTTTCATGACTCACTGATCCCATTATTGGGGACTTTTTAATCCATTGCTCCCCTGTCGTCCTCAGATCAGACTCAAATATCATGCTTGGGGACATTTAGAATCTTCCCACATCAGCGCAGTCACTTTGTGTAGTTTTGTTTGTGCACACAAGGTGAATTGGAGAAAACCGAAACAACGTGAGGATTCTGTCAACACTTCTCCCTTAGACAGAAATGCTGTATGTGCTTCAACTTGTGTGAGCGAAATACAGCCATATGGTGTTTGCTCCTCTGATGAGGCTCTCTTCTCATGTCGCCCATGCCGATATGGCTGGCGCAGTGGGGTGCCTGACTGACGCGTGGATGGCCAACTCTTTTTGTCATTTCAGATTACCTACCTGGGTCTGACGAACTCATCATTAATCTGAAACTCTCAGGTCAAAGAGATTGCCATGGTTACTCCTTTTTTGTGTGCTTCCTCCTGTCATGAGATCACAGCCAAGCTTGTCACCTTTGATTGGCCTCTACAGACTAGTCCAATTGTGCTGCTCCGTGGCACGAAAAAGGGTGTCAGAGTCAAGCTTTAAACAAGTATTAAAATTTTAATCTTAAGTCTCTGTTGTTTTGTTCCTTTTGTATAATGCACCAGCTAACTGAAAGGTCTCATATAAATTGTGTGGCTGAGGTCCATACACATCAGAATGCATTAAACGTCTATCTATTAATGTATTTGGGATAATATGCTGGATTCACACATGTCATTTGATTGGCATTTTGTACCCTTTGTAAAAATGGCCAAACTCTTAGCAAACTATTGTTCGTTTATACATCTTTCTTACTGCTGTTCCGACCAACCTCCTGCCAAATATTAGCGTTGAGGTATGCAGTGCATCATGAGCTAACAGACTGAGTCACCCAATATGGATGCATTTTCACGAGATAGAGGATAAAATGGGAAGAGGATGGATTTAATTCAGTGCAAATGAAACCAAGTTTTGCATAGTTGCTGGCAGATGGAGGGAATAACAAAAAAAATAGCTTCAACTGTAAAATGAACATCATCCATCATGACGGAAAAAGAATCAGGAAACAATGGCTACTTAAAGCTCCACGTCACCTCTGTGTGCACTGAAATGTATTTACTATTAAATCTGGGTGATATTTGAAAATATGCAGACGCAATACATCATCATTCTAGGTGCGCTGCAAAACTACACTTAAATATACTGCAACAGAACGGGATTTATGTTTCTCCAGCTCCTCCACCTTAAAACCAGATTCGGAAGCATCAGTATGATGGTACAAGTGATTGGAAGGTCAATGTGTGGATTAGTCATGAAATCCTGACAGGAGGGCCCATTAGGAGGGCGGCCACGGCCCCAGAAGATGGGGAGGAGACACGTCAGAAAGTTTTTAAAAAAGGCCTCTCCGTTAATGAAATGGGTCGCCACATGAATGTTGAATGTGCTGTGTCGACAGTGAGGAATAAAAAAAAAAGCCCCTGATTTGCCTGCCTTTCTGTGCTGAAGACCACTGTCAGAGGAAATTGGCCACCCTCGCTTGCAGATAAAGAGGCTCTTTGAGAATCCAAATGGAAAAATGGATCACTGCTCCCATGAGTGTTGTGATTTTTATGTGGGTATTAATGTATTTATGATGAGAGGAATATATATCAGCATGAAAACCACGTTCAACACATGGAGACTCATAAATACGCAAGGAAGCACACACACATATCTTGAAAATTCCAGTCCGAGACACACGTTCACTTTTCTGTCTGCTGCCTGCTAATAATGTTAAACTCAAAAGGGAATAACCCAATGCTAAAAAGAAAACAAAACAAACAAAAAAAGATCTGCAAAATCAGCAATGCAGCACTTGAGAAAATAAGCTATTCTGAATGCAGTTAAAGCGTAAACTTCCAAAGTGAAAAATGAGTGTTGCCTCGTTCCTTCAAATGAAAAGAAGGATTTGTTGAGGTGAGGCGCCCGCTGTCCCCTGCTCTGCAGATAGAATCTTTCGCTTTGCTCTTCAAATCTCTGTTCGCTCGATTCTGGCCTGTGATAAAAAGGTAGGGATTTGCTTGTACACCCCTGGGTTTGATGCCAGTGACATGGAGACCTATTGCTTGATTTTATTTATACAGAGAGAAATAAATAAACATAATTTTGTCTTTGAATTTAACTGCATGGTATAATTTCCAAAGTGATACCAGGACTAGTTTCTACATATGAAACACTGAAACCAAGATTGTAAGATGGATTCAATGGTCTATGATAAAAAAAGAAAACATCCTGGAAGTACTTCGATTGAAATTAACCAACAGGTCAATTTCTGTTATTAATATGATTCAGCTGGAGACAAGTGATTTAATCCAAACTGATGGAGGGTGTTGCCTCTCATTCTTTAAAAAAGTTTTAAGGCAGATTTTACATGTATGAACAAGATGTTTCTCACTTTTCAGAATGGTCAAATCAAGGTTCCACATCAAACCACCTACAAAACTACAAGGAGATTAATTTTGGAGCTCAAAGGCTGCTTAATACTCAAATAGGAACATTTTAAAGTGTTAGTTTTTTTGGCGAATCGTTACATATGAATTTATTTTCAAAAATGGTTGGAAACTGAATTTAAGAAAGGCCTTAGTATAAATACTGGATTGGATTAACTCCAGAGGTATTTGGGTGGATTTCAGCACCAAATTGCACTACAATATTTTTTAAAAGAAGAAGGAAAAACTAGTTCATAGATTTTCCGTCCAAATAATCAACAAGGCAGCTAGGGAATACTAAAAAGTTACTGTGTTTTTGTGGGTTGAAGAGTAAATGCCATGGATTAACAGTAATGCTCAATTGGGAAGTTTTTACAATTAGTCAGGTTTCCCAGTCAGAAAAATAACTTTCCATTACTCTGCTATTTGTTTATCCACTTCATATAATACTGATATTGCTCACTTCGGTTCTACGTCAAATTACGCAAAAAAATTTCCAACACAGTTTTGCTCTAAAAAATGAAGTAAAAAAAAAAAGACAACGGAAAACAAAGCAAAAAGAGAAAAACCAGCATAAGATTAATCTATCTCTTGTTCTATCTATTATTAAGTCCTCTAAACTTACATTCTGCAGTAGAAGCTGTGATAATTTTGATCATACAAATATTTGAGAGGTTTTGTGCTGTGTATCATGGCTGTGTGTCATGAGTAGTGTAAATGTGCCAAAAATGTTCATGCAGGTTATGTTATTTATCATGGCACTGTCAGACATACAATGCAAATGATTCCCTGGATATAGCTCATTTAATTTCCTTGCGTGTTGGTCCAATTATACAACCATACAGGGATATTTAAATTTGCATGTATGTTTGTGTATGTGCAGGGTTTAGATGAAGAATCACTTTTACATTGTTTTACAACACAACTGTAAGGAGTAAAAAGAGTCCTATTATCAAATCCATCCATCCATCCATCCATCCATCCATCCATCCATCCATCCATC
>JABUIW010000141.1:403835-420180 GCA_013363375.1 Menidia beryllina | reverse complement strand
CATCCATCCATCCATCCATCCATCCATCCATCCATCCATCCATCCATGTATGAAATGCTGTTCAAACAATTCTATTGCCTCTCACATACCACTGCGTTCCCAAAAGAAAAGTGTATCTATATCTCAAACGTTTTTCATTTTAGCAATCTCCTTCAAAAATCTGCAACAGGATCTCAACATTGAAGGCTGCCGCTTTCACCTTGCTGTATTTTTTTCACACAAAGTACATCCGCATAGATTTCTACCGCACTCTGTCTCAGCGTCAGCATTTCTCTCCGTCATTCAGACTGGGAGAAATGCACAGCGAACCCTGTGTTTTGTTTGTGTTATGAATTTTAAGAAAACGAAAAAGCAGGCGGATTTGTGAAAGGAAAGTACAATACGTTTAAGCTGGATTGTCTTTGGAAAGGGGCAATTCAGCAAACAGAGACTAAGCAGTGTGAATCCAGCCTGCTTTCATCCTGTCATTTGTATGTGAGAGTGGTTGGCAGAGAGTCGGGAGGGGGGTAAAGGAAGAGGAGAGTTTATGTAAGGCAGTGAGAAGAACTAATCCTTATTCTTTACAGACCCCTGGTTGGCTTAAATATGCCATTTCTTTATTGAAATAAAACAACACAAAGTTGGATCTATTTAAAAATAACAACTCAGAAGTATGAAGACAATGTTTAACTTCTGTGTCTCTGTTACTGATGTAATTCTTTTTTTTCTTACACTTCCCCTTTCTGATAACACACCTGAGGTCTTCTCATGGAATATTTTTATGTGAAAAGCTGTAAATGAGTTTGAGCCCCACGTCAAGGTGTGAAAAAGCACTTAAAAATTAATGGAAAGGTGAGGCTTGCTGTAGCGGTGGAATCAGATATTTTTGTTAAGATTTATCTGGAAAAAATTAAGACCAATTTTCTTAACGACGGACACATAATCTTATAGAACGAGTTTAGTTCCAATCAGCTGTGTAGCTTCCAGAGCATCATCAGGGGCCCTTCTGTTTATTGTCATATCCCACGGTGAAGACTGAGTTCTGCTCTCAGGGTGCAGCGTGAACTTTCCATGCTAATCCATGATATATTTGAGTCTACACGACCAAATGACCGACATGCATATGACAAGCAATGCCAATAGCATTGCCTAAAATATGTCCTTTCTCCTTAAAAGGAGCTAATTAAGCTTATGAAGAAATCTTTGATAGACAGGAGAGAAGTCGCCACACAAAACATTCCTGCCTGAGAATGCGACCCGTTTTAGCCATGAAGGACGTGGACATGGTGACAAGAGTCTGATGTTGACAGCAGATGCTGTGGATGACTCTGCAAACGCAGCTGTGCCCTCTAAATAGTTTGCACACCTCCCCTTCTTCCGCAATGACAAAGCACCTCATTTTCTGTTTGTACCTCTGCACTATGTGTTTCCTTTCACGGTTGGAGAGCTCTTTGCAGCTGGGAATATTACATTAATTGGATAGGAGGTGCAAGGTTCCATATTAATGCCACTCACACACGGACACACCTACAACATCTGTCTCCAGATAAGTAGATGTTTGTGAGTGACTGCGAAATGCTCAGCACTTGAAAAGCACTGGGAAAAAAGCATCAAAAGATGATAACAGGAGGACATCATCTTGATGTTGAGACTTGTTCGAAACTTAATGAGGACAGACGAACCTAATACGGCACTTTGACACTTATCTAAAGTGAGAATTGGTCTGCCTGCTTCTGTTTATTTAAAACTGTTGTCAGAGCGACCTTAAATCCGTCATGCTCACGTTGTAAGGACACCTAGCATTGTGTGGTGGGCTCTCTCAGCAACACATTGGAGAAAAGTTTCTGCTACAACTGATGAGATTTTCTTTTGAGCTTCTTAACCTTGCAGAGTGTGTTTGCAAGAGACACAGTGAGGGAGAAGGTGCAAATGCGGGGAGGGGAAGGAAAAGTCTGGACAGGGGTTTGAAGCAAGGTGTGCTGCAACTGCTCATGGAGGACGGGGATAAAAAAAAATATCTTTAAGGAGTCACATAAAAATGTATTCAGGAACAGGAAAGCTAACACTAAAGCAAAATAACATATACAGATCTGTAACAGGTGAGAGGTAATACCCTTCCTCAGGCAAAGTCACATGTACAATACAGAGAGTTTATTATGCAGAGATTAAACACACATTTTCCCCCAAATTTTTTTTCTGTCTGGCAAAAAGGCAGAATGTACTGACGGTCCACCAAATCATTTTTGGCAATCGTAAGCAAAGTCTGTAAAAAAAATCAGTGAGATGAATGGAATACTGCTCGATAGATCATAGCACGCAACTGCCCTCCCCATTACAATTAATAAAGTTGGGTAATGATTTGTCCAGAATTAGTAGTAATAATAATAATTCATTTTGCAGCTTTTTAAGCAGGCTCAACTGGCCATATTTCTGCGGTTTTAGTAGCTTTTTGTCTACCCAGGGATTTGCTGCTGGGTTTATAGAAGTTAAGTTCTTCTTGATATCTCTCCCAAATCTTCAGATGACTGTATCAAATGAATGTTAATCTTATGGGGGAAACCAATTCATATAGAAATAGATAAAATAAATTCATAATGTGGATTCCACTCAGCTATTTTTAAGGTAACTGGTTTGCATGCTTTTTATAGGCATTGTTAAATAACTGACGTTTTATTGTGTGTCACCAGCTGAATTAGCTGCTACCCTCTTCAGGCCTGAGAGACCAACAGTAAAGTCAGATGAGTTTGCATTACCAGCAGTGAACAAATGTTGTCTATGTGTTCTGTTTCTGCTAGGCTTAACTGGCATCACAGTTTGGCTTGAATTTAAGAATATCATTTCATTTGCAGGCAGATATTACTATTAACATTTTAACAAAGGCCTGACAGTAATCTTTATATATATTAAACTTATTTTTTTATTTTAAAATACTTCTAAACTTTGCTGGGTCAACAAAATACTCTTGGATCATTGGATTATAAACGGCCCGAATATTAACAGATGGTCCAAGTTATCTGGAACAGTCGCTTGGACTGCCCTACAAACATGGCACTCTCTCACACAATGAATAGAGCTGGTTAAAACATTAGGCTCAGATGCAGTGCACAGCGCAAGGTAGATACAGCTTACTGCAGCACATAGATGGAGTGAGTCAGAAAAGAGAGACAGAGTGAGACTAAAGAGGGCTGACAAGAGGAATGACTTATTCAAGGGGGAAGTGGGCAGCAAGAAACATGAAATTAGCACAAATAGATTATCTGTCCGCCACGGGCAGGCCTAAGAGCAAGCCAAGCAGTGTGGAGGGAGAGGGAGGGAGAGAAAGAGAGAGAGGAAAAAAGTGGATCGACCTCCGGTTCATTCCTCCCTTAGGAGAGTTCAGATGGAGCCATCATTCACCAAACTGCTGATCTGTAGTTGGAACAGCTGTTTCAAAAGTACACATGCACTGAAGTACACAGCAATTACAATGCAACAGCGTAACCTATGCACTGTGGGAGGGATAAAGCGACAAATCCCTTACAAATGGTATATATTTGGCATGCCACTGACGAAAGGTCCAATTTATCCCTCTTTTGCATAGTAATGTATAGTTGTCCTGTAGAGCTGATCTAAATATTGCATAACAGTGGCATGGGAAATAATCTTCTATCATGTGCAACATTGCAATAAAAATACCAGTGCTACATTAAGCATAGTCAAAAATGTGTGTGTATGTGTGTTAAACCCTGTGTGCTCGGCATATTCACAGTTTAAGAACATAATTTAATACATTCTTAGGATTCATGTCCATTTGAAACTTTCAGTCTAAGTTTGAATGATATTAGATGATTGTTTGATTTTTTTGCAGATTGCCGTATATCTAAAAAAGTCACACTCCATCAAAAACATTGCCTGACAGTTATAATAATCCAATTGATAATCCATGGGAGCACATTTTTATTGTATTGCTCAACGTCAGAATCTATGTAGGTCTTTATATATTGATATGGTGTATTGAAACCCCATACAAAGGCCATTAATTTTTTTATATTCAAATGTAAAAAAAGAGATGGAATGTTATACGTTTTTTACCAAGCATTCGATCCCTTTTCTAGGCCACGGTTTTTTTCAGAATAAACTGATGCAAGAAACTTTGCATGTAAACCAGGGTAAATCAATATACCTAAAGATTTTAATGAACTACATAGAATCATATAATCAAATCCTATTATTATATTTTAATAACTCTCCTTGTAATTTACCTTAAATTATTTAGTTGCATTGTAAATAACCTTTATTTATACCACTTTATGCTCCTCTTTTATGCTTAGGCTTTTTCCCTTTTTTCTGCTGTAAAATGCAAATTTCCCCACGGTGGGATCAATAAATTATTCTATTCTATTCAGTGGTTTGATAGGATACTAAAAGAAAAATGCTAGACAAACATTTGAGGGCTTTTCAAATACCTACATGTACAGCTCTAGTTAAGAGCTCAACATGATCTGTTATTTGAATGAAATCAAACCTTTCATGCATTAAAAAAAGCTAACTTTACAATTTAGGCTTAATTGATACTCTCTGTTCTGTTATTGTCTTGTAGGTGTTCTCACTTGAAAAAAAAAGTGGATCAAACTTCTTTAATAACCAAATACTGTTTGTAGGAGTTTCTATGTGGTGAAAAGGTAATGTAGTTAATAATGTCAAAATCAGTAAAGCAAGACTTTCTTTGAACTATACAGCTGAAGAACACACCAAACAGAAAAAGTGTGTCTAATAATCAGCTCGGCCCCATGAAGTGAGTTAGAGCATCTGATCTGTATCCACATTACTGAACTCCAAGGTTGTTTCTGAACCACCCGGATAATGCCCCTTAGCACATATATAACTTTGTAATCGAATCTCAACTCCCAGAGCTGCAAGAGTAAATAGGCTGAATATACTATCGGTATTTGATGTTTTGTTTATGCAAACAGAAGAGATGCAAGCTGGAAATATAACTCATAGTACATTACTATTCATACACGTAAGAGGTGAACGGATTTGGAATTTGCAGAAAAAGTCAGATTATTTTGGGCTTAAAGAATTGTCCTGGTAAAATGTTTTACTTGAAAGCTCCGATGGTGATTTAAATTAAAGGTGAAAAAAGGCCATCGGCAGTTTTCCTCTTTAGCTTTATTCTTATTTTAAAAGCAGTCATTTCTTTATGTGTGGTTGGTGTTTGTCCTTCGTGTGGCTGCACGGGAATAGAATAGGACTGGGTCTTTCAGAGGCCCAAAGCCCCCTCAGAGGACAGGAGAAATAGTACAAGACAGACTGGAGTAGGGAGGCAGGAAAACCGAGTGCGAGAAAGCGATCCTTTAGTAGGCTGAATCTCCTCCAGCTTTAATTACAGTATATTGATCACAGGCAGGGGGGGGGGGGGGGGTCGAGTGGAGAGGGAGAGACAGTTGGCAGAACTGCAGCCTGTAGTTACTGTAAAGCATAAAAAAGAAAGCAGGAACAATTATTCCAAAGTCATGCAGTAGATAATTAGAAAATCCCACAGCCCAACCCTCCAAGCCATCTCTATCCACACAACCATTTAGCTCTGCTTATACAATGGAACACCAAGGGTGTCGAATTAATTTAAGTCACCTACTAGTAAGCGTTGTTCACATGCACCTCACAGCTCCATGCCTGGTTTAATTCGAAATTCTAGGCATTGATTACCCCCCCACCCCCAGTGCCTTCGGTCCTCTCCTTCCTTGTAATCAGCCATAATAGAACTGTCACACATGACACTTCTGGCTTTCTTGCAAGAACTTCAGCTGCACGTGGCAGGACCTGAAAGTAATTCTTCTGCAAAAATTGTGCTTCCTCTGTCTTTTCTCGAGGTTGACCTACTTTGGTGAAAAGCTTAGGATACTTTCTGTGTTTCTCACACCGTTGTGGCAATGGAAGAGAAAAGAAAATCTTCAAGCTCCCATTCTGCTCTTATTTCCACACCCACTCTCACTCTTGATCCGAGCAGATGCCAGATGAGTCCAGCACATTGAAATATGCCAGATTCAACCTCACTGGCCCTGAAAAATCTCTCCCAGAGAGCCTCACACAACTGCATTCTGGGGTTAAGGAGCTTACATCTCGTATACGACACATAGAGAAAGGGGCTGAGCAGTGATTCGCCATGGGAGGGTGGGAGAAGGGAGAGTGAAGCCTTTCTGTGTGGAATGTATCTAATTATTGCTGAACTGTGCATTACCTTTGGTAAACAGTGGAAAAAGTCTCCTCTCTTTAAAACCAGCCGGCTGGTAAACGACCTTGTGCTATTGGTGCCGAAAAGCCATCGTTCAAGTCTACAGCCCCACAGGGATGTATAAAGTTTGGTCATGATTAGCCGAATAGAATAAATAATCTCTGTTTGTGACAGCCCTCTTCATTTTGGGGTGTGCATAATGGATGCACCGTCCAACCCCTTTGTGTTAGTAAATTCCCTCCAGTTATTTTTGCTGAAAGACCTTCTCAATCACAAGAGAAGTCGAAAATTCAATTTTCCGAAGCATTCATTATCATAGACTCTTGTGCTCAAGGGTACCTGCACATTTACTGTGCATTAAAGTGATGTGTTGATGTAATTTAATGGTATACTAAAGAAAAAAACAAATTGTTAAATAGCGGTGACATTATTAATGCAAATAAAACCATAGGAGAGACGGCTTTATGAGGTGAAAAAGATAGTCAGTAAACTCTTATCGTCCTTTCAATTTCTGCCCCAAGTTAACCCTCATACTAAATATTTTGGATTTAATTTTACATGCAACAACATCTGTTGTAAATAAATTGCTGTTTGCTAAACGGGTCTCTATTTTGTAGCCAACTTTCCAGGTTAATCTGAAGAATACACCCACGGTCTGGCAGCCCAACTTCGACACCTCTTAACGATTCCGGGGATTGTTGTGACGTGCAGCTTCTCTGCATTTCTGCACAGTTAGTACCTCATGTGTGAAAAGTAAAACAGGAGTAATTAAATCTTGATTCCGTTGTTCCTCCAACAGCACACTTAGGCCTGCTCAATTGAAAAAACCACATCGCGGAAGGCAGATGAACTTAAGTCTATGCCCTAGTGACTGCTTTAGCAGCGTGGGTTTTTCTGCTAACGGTTCAACGGCGTCTTGTTTTCATGTTATATGACCCCTCTGTGGATTCTGTAAATCAAACCCTAATTACAGTGTGCGGTGACCTGATGGTTGAAATGCTACATCGGATGTCTTCCACAGGCCGATAGACAGCTGAGTAAATTTGCGGTCCCAGATAGAGTGCTTCAGCAAACCGTAAGCAGCTTGGTTAATTAAGACATGCTGACAACTGGTGAACTCTGCACAGCATTATAGATCCACTGGCTAATTGGACAGGATGGTTAAGAGGTATCAATCTAATGAATCATCTTTAAATTACAAAGCCTAAAAGTACTTAGTCAGATAGTTTGTCCATCTAGTTTTTCAGAGTATTTGTTCAATAGTTTTTGCTTGTTTATCTATATTCAGGTACACGACACAACTGATATATTTAAGGTAAAAATCAATCCCTGCACCACATTTCCACCAAGTTAGCCTCAATCATTAGGTTTTACTGATATAACCTGCCTCTATCCTTTCAACCAAGACATTGCAAACCATCTGGATATCCAAATGACCACTAAACCTCTTCAAAAGAAAAGAAAATCTACCTTAACCATACCAATGAAAAATGAAAGAGTTGGGCTTGAACGTATGTCTTACCTGCCCTGAACTTTGATATCCGAAATGGCATAGAAGTATCTTGACAGGCTGCTCTCATCCACCATTGTGGCTCCTGTGGCAGGCCGGAGCAGGCGGATCCGCAGATCAGTGATGGTAAAGAAGTCCCTCAGGTTCTTGGTTGTGTCCAGTTGTCCATAAAGTGACGCCATGTTGTGCAGCCGGGGCCCAGCAAACAGTGCAAACCGATCCTTGATCTCGAAGCGAACCGTTTTGTCATTCTTCCACACATAGCCTCGAGAATACTCCTCAGTGCAGATGATGTCCAGAAGGGTATGCTGGGTCAGGTCCTGCACCGTCTTAGGTTCCATGGTGAAGGCGTCCAGGCAGTCAGTCGCATAAAACTGGTACGGCTGCCAGGTACGGCCATAATCTAGAGATTTCTCCAGGACCATCTGCTCAGGTCGGCCTGACTCAAAGGTTATTATGATGTCGTCGGTCAGCTCGATGGTTTTGTTCCAAGATAGCGTGATGTTGACCAAAAGGGGCTTTGGGTACTTCTTCCAGGATGAGGACTGCCAGAAGGTTGTGGGGTTGCGTCCCTCCATGTCAAACATGAGCTCTGGAGGGTGCGCAAGCTCCTCTGTGCTGGCATCACATTCATTATTACACATGTAGGGATTCTCCTATGAAGAAGGAAAGGAAAGAGAAGACGTAATGAGAAAGCAATGAAGAGTTATTTGTTGTAGTGCAAAATAACAAATGTAATAACAAGTCACTCTCAAAGCTGAATATTAGAAAATATGAGAACAAGCAAAGCATAATGTGTTTTATACATAGTACCATGGTATTAGGAAAGTGTTTAGCGATCCCTTATGCCTTACATGATGCCTGAACAGAGGGCTGAATCTCAGTAAGAGTAATGTTCAAATGTGCTGTGGAATGTACTCATGTGAACATTTAAAGCCACTTAGCACTGTGTTACACACTTATCTCTACCAGCTCAGCTCGGTTAACTCCTGTCATTACCTTCCCTTTCCCCTCCCTACTCCTTCGTCATACTATGCTACTGCAAATATCGTGTCATGATGATGCTGAAATGAGAATGTCTAACTGCTTCCTGCCTCAAGAGATTAGAGGCTTGTGCTGGAAGAATATCTTTTACGTGTATACACTTGTTGTGCAAAATGACTGCTTGAAATGAACACCTATTAAAAGAACAAGATAGTAAATTTTCCGTTTTCATCCCCATCTTCAGGATGCTGCACTGACCATTATCCTCTTGCTTCCACCCAGCTCCAAATTTGTTTAATTAACATAGTATATGTCCTGAACGTGCCTGCAAATGTTGTTGTCAATGTATTTATTCTCTCAGAGGAATAGATGGTGGCATTGTATATCTCTCAAGTTTGAGTTTCACCTGTGTTTTCTCCACAAGCTTAAATTCATAAAGCCCTTCACTCGAAACAGGTTCTTCTGAAAACATTTGTCCGATTTACCACAAATCATTACCAGGCAATGTTCTCTCTCCTTGGTCCCTGGGGGCTCGATCTAGCTGTCAGGGGGACGAGAGGCTCCTCCAAGAGGACTTTTCAAGTGCTACAAGCTCCAATTTATCAGGACAAGATAATCCACTACTTGATTAGGTGGGATATGTCACCCTGTGCGTGCATGTGTCTGTGTGGAACAGAGTGTGGCGCCTTGGTGAGGAAACAAGGAGAGGAGCTAGACTTCTATGTAAGATGGTCTAATGAAGCACTGAGGCAGAGATTGAGTAAATTGGGGGTGGGGGTGTGGGGACAGCAGCTTCATTCGGCTGTGCAAGTTTTTTCTTGTCCTCCAAGACGAGGTGACAATAAAATAGGGTTCTGTCAGAGCTTCTGACTGTTGGAGGGCCCATTAATATCCTGTCTGGACAATCGCTTACAGGCTTCTCTAAGCGCTGGCCTGCAGTGAAAGGAAGGAGAGGGTGGAAGAAAAAAGGCAGGACGGCAGCTGAAATTTCCACTTGGGTTTTTAGTGTACAATCTTGTGGTGTGAAGTATGGTTTGCCATTGACTGCAGCATCTGGTGCACCCTAAAATACACAGACACTGGTGTAATAACTCAGAGGGAGACAGTTGTGTGTGCCTGGAGGATGTGAGAAGTCTCTAAAAAACACTTGTCTCTGCTGTGGCCTGTTGGGGCACACATATCAAGGGACACAAAGATGAGTAACTGATGCACCACAGAGACATATTTAAGTACACCAATGTATTTTTCCCAAGATTTGATCGTAAAAACTTTGAATTTCCCCTCAATCTCCCTACAGATAGATTTGATTGCTGTTACTTGTTTTAAATTACAAAGACCACTTATTTCCTGACCATTATCCCCTAACCAGGGCCATGGGGGAGCTGGAGCCTATACCAGAGTTTTTATACCCTGGACATGTCATCCTTCCATCACAGGGCTCTTTTTAACCACAAAGTGCTAATATGTTATTACGGCTAGTCTATTTGTCTAATTGTCTAATTCTAGGGCAGAATTTTGCACCAAAATGTAAAGTACTGAAGCTGAGTTTATGACCACCATCCACAACCTCATGGGGGGTAGTGGGCCCTAAAATTTAAATTTAAAACAGAAACAGGTGTCATGTGTCTTACTTCCTACTTTTGTAACTTGTTGTGTTGTACAAAAAAAAAACTACGGTAAAATTGCTGTTTGACTTATCAAAACATCAAATATATCAATTATTATAAAGTTTAATAAAACAAAAAAAATATATAGATGTGTTTATAGGATAGTTGTGCTGTGTAGCCTTGTTATCCATCTAATGACATACTGTTTAGGGAAAAGACTGCAGTAAGCCCCAAGTCTTATTGGCCAATTTAACTGTTATGGTGCGTTGCTAAGCACACAGCAGGCTGCTGTAATGGCAGATGCATCAAGACTAATCAGCCGTTTGAAATGTGAGATACATTAGCGGAGAATCTATTGCAAGATATTTGTTACTGCTGCGTGAATCTGTGAGCAGTAGTTATGCCCGGGACTGATAAATCACTTGAGACAATTTCTACTACAGTGCTGTTTTATAGATCATATCTGTTATTATATACCTGAATTTACCAGGATTGGTATAACTGCAATGGAGACTGTGAAGTTAGTTCTTTAACTCCATTTCCAAAACAGATGGGACACTTTGTAAAACGGAAAGAGGGAAATTCCATACAACTATATTTTGTATATATTCTATTTTACGTGCTCAATTGTAACAATGAAAACCATTAGCTCATCAAAACTTAAAAGTGGGGTGAGGATAATAAAAGCCAGGGAAATTATTCAAAATAGTTAAATGGAGAAACTTGCATGAGATCAGATATGAAAAGAAAACTTTCAATGGGTAGAGTATCTCCAAAAGTAATTTCAGTATATCTGAAAAAAAAAACTGTATTCACCAAGCCATTCAGAATAATATTTTTCAATTTAAAATTAATAAACAGTGATCAACAGAAGATATTATCAAAGGATTTTGAGAATCTGGATTTATCTCAGGCCTTCAGACCACACTTTATCAATGACGAACATGATGTTGCCACGGAGATCACTTCATGAGCTAAGGAACACCTCCAAAAATCATTGTCTCTGAGCACAATTTGCTGTACCTTCCACAAGTGTTGTCATCAAAGAAGAATTCACATGTGTCAGTTAAGAACTTTCAGTAAATAAAAAAATAATTTAAGCACCTTAAAGCAAAAAAATTGACAAGAAGACCAAGACTGTTGAGCAGCCAGTATCCTAAATCGGACAAGAATTTCCGTCTCAAAGGCCCTCTCAAAGGTCTTAATTTACGAACTGTTGCTGCCATCAAATGAGCAAATATTTCTCACAAAACACAGAAAATCTCTGTTTCAACATGCTGCATATTTTCTAAGCTTCATATTGAAACATGTGAAAATTGTTATTATTTACTCATATTTCTCACAGCACTCCAATTTTTTGGCTAATATTGATTTATTAGAAAAAACAAATTTTGGCTTTACCTGTTTTTGGCTTTACCACAGAACAGTCTGTATCAGGCTTTTATATCCATCCAATAAGATTAAACAAACCTCAGCGAACTCTTTTTCTTTCTTTAAGCCAAAAAAGACATGTTCATTGTGAAGTAATACTGTAATAGAGCAGACTACATACACAGGCTTCTCGCACATATAAACCGCCAACCTTACCAACCCATCTTTGTAATGAGACAAAGATGTATCCCTATCGATCCCTGAGGCCTAACAGCTGAAAATCTGCTGCGTGTAGCACCTGGCAGCCCTGGCCACCAGTCCAGCGATCCCCGGAACACACAGGTTAAAACCTTTCATTAGTGTCTCCTCCGCTTCTCGCTTAACGACAAAATACTGCCTTTATGAAGATCAATAACCCCACCGGTCTACCGGGGAAGAGCTGCGAGATAAAATGCTGAGTATATGGCCTTGTGTAAAATCAATAGAAGATTTCTGTGTTTTACTGTAGGGCACTGCTGAAGCCTCGGCTGGCGAATTAAAGGTTTGGCACACATTGAAACAATTGACAGCACCCGGCACGACAATAGCAGCATTTATGTAATTACTTAAGATGTTTCTATTAATCCCAGTGTGATGATAAGTGCCCGAGATGGAGCAGCCACTGCGGATGACAAAGCCAGTGCTGAGGCTGCTGGAGCGGATAGGTCACGGCAAATCAGTGCTAATAGAGATGTTGCCGACCTGCCCAAAACACACCAACCTAATCCGATTATTAGCATTGTGATGCAGTTTGATCCAAAGAGTCAAGGCTAATTGTGAGGGTGTGTGTTTGAGAAAAGGTGGGTGTTCATATACCTATGAGAATGTGTTTGTGGGAGGATTTCACCAACCATCAAGAAGCTCCTCTAAATTCCTTCCACGCAGTCTCCATTAGTGTCAAACTGTTCAGGCTAATTTAACCAACCAACTAGGGGAGTAAACATAATCAGTGCTACAACAAAGTGGATAATGAATTGGACTAATCTCATTCAGCTCCAGTCTACAAACCCACATTATTTGCAGTGTTTAGGGCACGAAGAGGTGTTTTGTCTCTTGATTTGCCAACTGCTTTTATTTTACACACAATAAAATTGTTCGTCTGATCCACTTACTGAGGTAACACCTCATCTGCGTGGTCGGAAGTGAGTTAACCTTTAAACAAACATATTTTCGTGTTTTATTGCACACCGGGAGTAAATCCTGCACATTCCTTGAATTTTTTTTTTTCATTTTGGCAATAGAATATGTGCATTATCTGTTTTTTGTCAACCTCTATTCCTTGCTTGGAAAAGGGAATTCTCATTGTTTAAGTTATTTGCATCAGGAGTTAGATATAGAGGTTGTGGCCCGGATCCACGATCTGAGGATACATGCACAAGAGAGGAGAAGGAGAGATAAGTTACTGAGGTTTTGACTGTATCTAGCTTTAAAATAAGATACGACCAAGGAGGCTGATAGCCTTGGCCCAGCCACACTGTAACCACTTGGTGGAGGATGGGACTTGCGGGAATATAAATTTACTAACTGCAGACAAGCCATCCAGATAGATGGGATCACACCAATCAAACCAATCCGTTTGTTTAACAGATGTCTTGGAGGTGAACCCAGAGAACAAATTGAATCAATGCTCTGCTGTCTCCTCTCTCTACCTTCTGTTTTCACTTCCTGCTCCTTGTTTAGACATCTAATAGGATATGTTGTTTTAAGAAAGAATGAGATATTAAAATTTAAGGGGCATTAGCAAATTGAGATATGAGCTGAGTGGTATATTTTAAAAGATGACACGGAGGAAAAAAAGAGAGAGGCGAAATCTATTGTTTAAATATTATATATTATATTATATTAGATTATATATTGGGACCTTTGTGTATTATAAGCCATTTCCTGTCACTGGACAGATCTCCTTACATAAACACTGTGACCAGACTACTCAACTTTGACTACATCGAGTTTTATTAAAGGAACAATATTATGTGCAGTTACACTTTTATTATTCTTTCTCTGCACTGATTCAGCATCTTTCATCTCATTATGGATTTACCGCATGATCCAAACATGGTAGAGTCATTTGAAAAGCCACATGTTTTGTCATTAATAACCCTTTAATACAAAATGTTTCATATTTGATACACACGATTTCTGAAATCCTTTGCATCTGAGATCTTTTGCATAATTTAATGGTATAAACTTTGCTCGACACCCTGTTGTACACAATTGGATATACATGATAACGGCAGGCGGAAAATTAGACAACAATAATTGTGACTTGTGAATGTAATAAATTCTTAATATTAAAAAATTATATGTTTTTTTTATATTTCATTAAAGGGCCAAATAAGGATTTCAGACTAAAAAAAAGGAAAATCCCTTTATTTATTTTTAGATCAGGCTTTAAAGGGTTAAGCCAAACTATGGGTGGTTATTTTTACCCTTAGCCCTAACCGGAAGTACTTTTCCTGAATGTCAAAAGCTAAAATAGTAATTTAAGCACAAAAATGAATTATTGAATTATTTGAGCAAATGTGATATTTGACACTTGTGCATTAAGCAGAGGGCAGACTGTCTACTTTAAGTTTTTGCAGGACGGTGTTTTCCTAGCCTAGACGCATGATTTTTTTAATGGTATTAACAGGTTTCAAGGGTGATCGAATACCAATGATCTCAGAGGAAACAGATCCTATTGAATGGAGGGGTCTGGAGTGGACTTGAGTCCAATTGAGCCTCTCGCGACTGAAAATTTAGTGGTTTCAAATTTAGAGCTAAAAAAAGGATTGCACTGTTGTACTAGTGCTCTGTGGAATTTCGATCCAAATATATCACACATAACCTCAGGAAATGTCACCGACCTTGCGTCCTTATCTTTTAAGATATTTAATCAAAATAAATAATCTATTTACCTCCATCAACCCATTGTCTATGCCATTTATTCCTAGAATTTTCGCCAGAGGGTTTGAGGTGGATGTTTTGAGGTTATCCTAACTGACATTTGGCAAGAGGCAGAGTCCACCCTGGACAAGTTGCCAGTCCATCACGTGTTGCCCACACAGAGATTAACAACCAGACACAGACAATGCACACTCATTCTTAGAGGCAATTTAGATCCTCTAATTCATCTAATAAGCATGTTTCTGGACTGCTGGAATCAGAGTTCCTGGAGAGAACTCACATTTACACAGAACGAATGAAAACTACAAACTGAAAGGTCATCAGTACCCCAAATGTTTTCCAGTGAGGTGAAGGTGTTAACCAGCACATCACACCCTAACTGCACAATTACTGTACAATTACAAACCATGTGCAGGATGATTTTACATGCTGATGTGGTGTATGAATCTGAAAGTGAGTCATGCAGACCTGAAGCCTTACCATTAAACAAAAATTCAGAAGCAACAAGATTAGAAGTTATTGCTACTAAAAATGTGTTGCTATGAAGTGTTTCTTAAAGGAAAAAATGATGACTTCCAAGACATTTTGTGGATATTTCATGCTCATTTTGAAAGAACATGTATGATCAACTTTCGGGTCATGCACCTGCTTTACCTTTATGAAGCAATAACAAAGCATGGATTAGGGTCGGAAAGGTTGCAGATGGACTTTAAACATATTTTCACCTGAAAGACTGCAGAGTGACTCCAGCAGAAAACTATTCCTGTCCTCTTCTTTTACCTCTCTGATCATCACTGATGATCAGAGAGGTGATGATCTGGCCTTTCATTTTCCTTACAGACACAACAAAGCCACTTTATTGAGTTCATAAAATTAAAACCTCATAAGGTCTAACGTGGTAAATGCCTAGTCAGGGGCTCAGGGAGAAATCAAACAGTTGGGCTCTCCAAAATTCCACACAAGCTGTCGCTGATACAGTATTTGGTAGCAAGATACAAGGCTTCTTTGGTTATGTGCAGTTGTAAATGCCATTGATACAAAAGGGCAATACAATTTAAAGGGGATGGCAATGCACTAAAAACACATTAATCTAAATACCAAAACTGTATTAAACATAAGGGCATCCTGCCAACATCCTGTACTTTGCAGTTTCAGCCAAAGGGATCTTACTTTGCACTAAGACCTCTATAGCCTTCGCTCTTACAATGGACTCATTTCTAATTCATGCATTCTTTTCCTTTCACCCCAACAAAAATCACAGTGCTGCACCTAACCAAAAACTGAAAAAAACATTCCGATTTGAAAAAAAGCTACATCAACCCCACCTCAAATCCACTGATGAAATATTAAACCGATATGGCTTTTGTGCAATTCTGGACTTTAAAATGCCATGATCTTAGTTGGTTACAATTCATTCCATTAATTTGTTCTCTGCATGTTGCTAGGGTCCAGGGTCACCTGTCAGTTGTGACAGCTTCTGGAAAACATGTACCATTCCTCCATGAAACATCAGGTTGTCGCTTGCAAGGTTAACCCTCATTCATCATGTCATCATTGATATGACAATAACCTCATGCAATTGGTGAATTTAAACCACTAGGCAGCATGTGCACAGCTCCTGAGTTTTCTGTGTCAAACCTCAGAAAAACATAAAATACATAATCTCTATTCATATATTTCCATCTTTTTATCTCTTTTTTTCCCACCCTGTGTGTGTGTGTGTGTGTGTGTGTGTGTGTGTGTGTGTGTGTGTGT
>JABUIW010000141.1:307757-400611 GCA_013363375.1 Menidia beryllina | reverse complement strand
TCTATCTATCTATCTATCTATCTATCTATCTATCTATCTATCTATCTGTATTATTTTACGTGTCATCATGTAGTAGAGAAATTTTAAAAGTAGATGTGTATTTGCTAGGGTTGTACGCAAAACAGTGAACACAGAACAAAAACAACATCTGAATGTCATCCAACAATCATTTTCTAAAAGTGCCAACAAACATGTACAACTTTATGTAGCCAAAGAGAACATGGGTGGAAGTACGTAATATAGCAACACATTGCCTGCTAACGCTAATAATAATGAAGGAACGGACAAAAGCAGATGTTTGGAGGAACAACACTGGAATTTCATTGGAACTCGGTCCAACGATCTTAGAAATTGAGTTAGCCTATTTTTCCAATTACAAGTCTAGAAACAATGTTTTTGCAGCAATGCAGATGAGACAGCTAGAACAATTACCTCTCCCAATTTACGTCCCACATGTCTGACAGATTGATCGGGAAAGTGATTAACTGGAAAAAGGGGGAAATCCCAGACATACTGTTCAAACTATTACAAGTAGATGCTCTTATCTTGAGGCTAATTGAGACTTAATGGTGGTCTGGGCAGGAGGCACAATGAGAGAGAAAAACATAAATCTCATACTCAAAAGAAGCATGTACAAAATAGCAGTCATGACTAGGGTTGTCACGATACTAAAATGTTCAACTCGATACCGATACTTAGGAAAATATTCGATACGCAATACCATTTTCAATACCACAAGGATAAAGACAAAGACCCCAAAATTTAACAGAATCTGGACTGATTAGTGTCCTTCGTTCCAAACTGACCGATTACTGATGTTATCGTGGCCGGTGGCCGCATTAATAACCCTAAACCTAATCCTCCACCCTTCATAATTGTGAGAAATAAATATTTTTCGGTTAAACTAGTTTGGACCCTTTTTACAAAACTATTTAACATATTATATACTATTTTAAGCTAATATTATGCTTAGAGTTTAATTCATGTTTGCAAGAGTAATTTCACTATTTTTAAATTAATGTCTATATTGCCATGAAGCAATTACGATTTTCTTGCCTGGGATCTTTCTATTGGTGACGTAATCAAAATGGCCGACATGGATGTGGGCGGAGTTGGATATCCATCCTTGGCTTCCTGCAGTCTGCAGCCAGACGGACTTGATTAATGTTGGTGTGTTATTATTAGCCAATAGCCGCAGCTAGCCATTCAAGGCTAACGTCACGTTAATGATCATAAACAACGTAAATAAATAAATAAATAAGAGAGAAGGGGCGCAGCGTTGGCAGTTCAGCGTAGCACGCGCACGCAGGGGTGGTATCGATACTTTTGAAAAATGAGTATCGTATCCGGATACAACGTTTTAGTATCGATACTTTTGACAACCCTACTTATGACATGAAATGAGGCAGTGGTTGTTAGCAACCAGATTAGGGCCCTTCTGTGTGGGGATTATACGTTTTCTGAATTAGCCCCGGGAATGAGTGTTAGCATCCTGTTGACTTGCATGTCTCTGTGTGGTCCTTTGGGGGTCTGGCGGCCTCTTCAGAATGTACCCTGCCTCTTGGGCCCAAGTGGCTGGAATATGCCAGCCTCCACTGACCCTGAGGTGGATTTAGGCTGGTACCATGGAACCATCCATCCATTTTCTGAACCGCTTATTCCCAAATGGGGTCACGGGGGGGACTGGAGCCTATCCCAAAATTCAACCATGGACCAGTGGTCAGTGGACCGTGGCCACACAAAGACGAACAACCATGCACACTCTCACTAAACCCTTAGGGCAATTTGGAATGTCCAATCAAAACATGCTGGTTTTTGGACAGTGGGAGAAATATATTCATGACCTGTTTCCAGAGAAAACCCACACAGACACAGGGAGAAGATGCAAACTACACACAGAGAGGTCCTGGTTCCTCCAGGGACTTGAACCCAGAACCCTCTTGCCGTGAGGCAATGGTGCTAACCACCACACCACCATGCCATCTGATGGGACCTCGGACATTAAATACGATGAGGACAAAAGGACAAGTCCCATCAGGCCTGTTGCTATTGAAGAAAAGGGAGAGCAGTATCAGACTATCAGAGTCTTAAAACTGCCCTTAAAAAAATTCCTTCCCAGTGAAGCCTTTTCAATCAAGCTCCTGTCATCAAGCCTCAGCCATCATTAGTGGCTCTGCAGACTGCCATGACAACGTCAACATTCTATTCCTGTTAATGAGCGCTTCAGTGACTGGGTCAGCAGCGGCCAGAGGATGGTTTAAATTTAGAAGCTGATAATTATCTCCAACTCAGTCTGAGAATGGTCAAGATGTCAAAAAGAAAATTCAATCAGATGTCGTCTTTCACATTCACAAAATGACTATTTATTTCCATTTCCCTCATTGGTCTACAGGGTCTCTTTTTTAATTAATTTATTAAAAGGCTGTTCTTTTGAAAGGATGATTAAAATCAATAGTGTGGCAAAGCTCTGCACTCCCTGAGTGGATATTTAACGGTGCAGAGCGTAGTTAGGATGCAGCTCCAGGCCTCCCTGTTAGATCACTGAAGGTCTATTTAGTCATTCTACAGGGAGGCTTTTTTCTTCTTCCTCTTCTTCTTTTTCCTTTCATTCTCTTTTCTCTGTCTTCTCCTCCCCCTCCCCATTTTTTGTCTTAGCACTGAATCCGAGAAAATGATTGGCAGATGACTCCTGGGAAAAAGAGCTCAGGCCTTCTCCTCCCTCACAGCTCACAGGATCACGACACTCAAACACACTGACAGGCAAAGTGGGTGCACACAGACAAAATCTTTATAAAGGCAAGTCACACAGAATACTGGAGGAAAAATAGACACATGTACGTAAAAACTCAATGGAAACACTTTGTATGTAACTCATACATACTGTATTTCTGGGAAAAATAATGTAATAACTATTTGGATGGCTTTTTGTAATCAATATGAGAACCTTTTTCCATAATGTTTTTCTCAAGAGGTGTAAAATATATTCATGACCTGTTGCCAATGAGTGAGGCAAAAAAAGAAGAAACCAATCAGATTAAACATCATCTTGAGAATCCACTTGATGCGTGAATTGTCTGAAAACTCTTCCTGTTTGTCACCCGTTGTGCTATAACAGGCGGCGGTCTGTGTCACAAAAAGCAGTCGACGATGAAACACAAGTGGATCCACTTGATTCCACGACAATAACGTCAAGCATCTGCTGCCACATTAATCACAACTTTCGGAAGGGCGCTGAGGGTGCTCAGCCAGCTGAGCCCCTGATGAGCCACCATTAGATGAGATGAGAGAGAAACTGTAGCGGGTGAAGGGGTTAGAGAAAAAAAAAACAAAAAAAACAAAAAAAGGAAATCAAAAACTTTAACGGGGCCAGAGGGAAATGTTACACTAATTATCTGAAATTATAGATGAATTAAGCTCTCAACTCGTGATTAATTTAACCAAGATTGAAGCTAATGAGACCACACAGAGCACAGAGTATGTGCATGCCCGTATCGTGTCTATTTGCTGCTCAGCGGCCTGCATACTTTCATGTGTGGCAGAGCACAGGAGTTTTACTTCATAGACACCGAGAATGATCTTGCGATCCTTTAGCACATGCTGCGCTCATTAAGTGGCTGATAAATAGGCTAAAATGGCTGGAAAAAATAAATGACATCTGCTTATGCTTTTTGGACCTGAGGGAGGAGAAACTGTTGATACTCGAGAAGACACCAAAGCGCAGCCTTACAATGTAAGATTTCTCATAAATGCAAATATTTGACACTCGTATTTCACTGAAAGGGAGCACTGGCTTCCCCCCAGGTACCTGATTGTGCAGTTAGTCAAGAAAGGAGTTTAATGTTTTGCTGAATGGGGGCCATGCAATAAAGAGGACCATGAGTTTTTACATAATTTTATAAACTGCTTCTTTTCCCGTTTATTTTATAATATATATTCCATATTCTAAATCTGCATCTGTATACCGAGAATAAAAAGCAACCTCTCTTTAATGGCAAGATGATCTATTCTGAAAATGGCTGTATGGCATCACTTGAAAAAGCGCCACTTCCCTGCCTTCAGGGAAGGGAAAGCCATGACAGCCAATAGACTGAACAAGAATATAAGAGTCCCCTTCTATCCTGAAGACAGAAGGTGCACTTTTCAGCATACGTTTTATTTTTGTCAGAAACAGGTTTTTAAAGACAAATTCCAAAGTCATTCCTGCTTACATTGCAAAAGAAATTTGTTTTAGACATCCCAGGTCTCTTTATAATACATTATAATATGCATGCACAGCTGCACACTGCTTTTTCTTGTGTTTTCAAACTAAAACTAAAATTCTAATGCTGTCACCGCTGCAGGATTTATTGATTTGCTGCTGAAACTTTTGCCAAAAAAGAAGGAATGCATCATGAAAGTCTCTATCCACTGGTTTGGCATGATGTATTTCTCAGAATTTGTGGAAATGTTTGCATTCTCATCTGAAAAAGGGGAGAAACATAAACATAAACCTGACGCAAAGCCTTTGTGAAAAAATCTCCTAACTTCTTAAAGCATCATTATTGTAGAACAGAATTCCTTGAAAGCATTCAAAAGCTATTCTTGGGTTGTTGACTTCCTCTTATTCGCTTTTGTGTCAAAATGAATCCACTCTGTTTCAATAATGTTGAATCAAACCTGTTGCGAGTGAATTTCAGTTCAGTTCTTGCATCATTTGGCCTTAGCCTTTTCTCACCATTGCGCTTCTTTAAGAACGGCAGCCTGACAGCTACCCTTCCATGTAACCGCTTTTAATGAGGCTTCAGTAAGCAGTAGATGGATCAAATTAAGATCACGATACATCTCTCTGGTCTTTGCTGGATTTTGACCCATCTGATCAGCTAAGACAGAGAGAGGCAGCTAAATCACTCTCAGATCTGCTTCTTTCGCTTTAGTCCTCCGCATGTGACCTCTATGATTGATGGTTTAGGTAGGCATGTTTTTTAGGCACCAGAGGCATGAAGTGATCTTCTAAGATGGCTAAAATTTCACATTTTAGCTGACTTCTACCATACAACAGGTAGATGGGTGCAATAATATACTGGGTTTGACTAAACAGCTGCCGTATGAAGGTCTGTGTTCTATTTTGACGCTTGACTATTTATGAAATCAACGGATACACATGCGATTGAAACTGAATGTGTAGGAGAGATTTGACTTTGCATTTTAGAGTCTAAGCAAGGCTTGCTCGTTAAGGAGGATGTCTTTAATCAGAGGCTCTCTTTTTAGGCCGATGCATTCTTAGCTGGTTTGAAAAAGGGAGTTTTGCAAATGATCTGCAGCGGAACCATAAATTAGTTGGTGCAACCGGTAAGAGAGACGTTAATTATTGTAATTACATTCAACTCAAAGAACGTCAGCTAATTTACATGTATGTCATATGTTTATATGAAAAAATCCCACCTCTAACAAACCAATGGCGGCTACATGTGCATTCACAGGTAAACAAGTTGGGACATTCCAGACACTTTGAGCTTCAGTCCTAGTGGAAACCATGAATTTAGGGCAGTGATGCCTCCATTTGATTTTTCAGGCAGTTAATCTCAGAACGCTTACAACAAAACTTCAGAGATTCAGAAGATCTATTAAAAACAACGACCTATAGCAAGGAAATGTATTAATGCCAATCTTTTTATTTTCTACTGATTAAACTATGACAGGCATTAATTAAAAAGGGTATCATTTGTGCATCGGGCTTTGTCGGTCATAAGCCTGTTCTGTCTCCTGTAATTCTTTATCGACTGTCATGCAATCTATCCTATTAACTTTGTTGTGCACAGAGGAAGGAAAAATGGATTTAGCAGTTTAATTGTCTGCCATGGGGACCTGCAAGGGGCATCCCCACCCACTAGGATTCGTGAACAACCCCATCCGCTCCCACACATTCTCATTCACACAATAATTTAATTGATTTTATGCTTTCACCTGCATTCTATTGAATGTGTTTGATATGTTTGAAACAAGATGTAAGGCTTTGAGTTTGATGTCACTCTTAACATAATTTGTTGAATCTATGAATAAATTTAATTTGATATAGGAGCTGCTTTCCACCTACTTCAGTGAAATCTATGTCTAGTATTGTGGGATCGCTCAATAACCCTCTCTATTACTTATGTTCTACTTACTTTTAACCCTTGATATGTGGTCATATACAGTGATGTTGGGGCATGCAATAAGGTTGTCCAATTTCATGAAAAGCAAGAGGTTTTTTGCCTCATCTGGAAATTTCAAAACAGAACAAAACAAAACAAAAATAGATATTATAATATAATATCATATAATATAATCAAACTTGTCCAACTTAGAGAGTTCAACACATTCAGTTAGAAATGTGATCAAAAATAGAGCTCAATTTATGATTTACCTCGGCAATTCCCTAACTGATTTTTTCCCGCACCACCTTATCATCTTGAGTTTGTTTGCCTAACCCCAACTCCCGACACGTAAGAAGTGCAAAACATCCTATCTATAAAAGGCACCAAGTTTACTGCTCTGTGCTCCACCTCAGCAATCTTCCACTTCAGTCTCCCACGTTCCATCAGTACTACGTATCTCCTGCTCGATTCCCTCTCTGTCTGTTTCTGTTGCCTTGTCCTCTATTTTATTCGGATGTACGTTGGGTAGCCTGTAATTATATTTCAATGAAAACTTACACCCAAAATTGAAATTTGAGAAAATGGCTGACGTAATAAAAAACCTATATTGCAAATTATATATTAGTTGTTTATTTATCAGTTTGCAGGTACACTTTTTTTTAAACCACAGATCCGCTGTAATTTAGAATAACCAGTTGGAACTGATTTTTTAAAGGCCAGATTATTGATGGAAATGTACATCAATGGCCAGAAAGTGCTGAGGTTTGGTTCTAGGTTTTCCTCAGTTTCACCTTGACATTTTCCAGGTAACTTTTCCAATTGACTTGAAAATACTAAAAGGAAAATACTAAAAATGTTTTCTTTTCTTTTTCTTTTTTGTTGTTTTTTTGTTGCTGCTGTAGAGTTTTCTTTTTAAGTATAAGGGTGACCAAACCAACACAAGTTTTCTCTGTTCACCACACCCATTTAAAATTCAGGATGACATTTGCAAAAAGCAGGATTGTTTAATTCCCAGGCACTCAATTTAGGATCATGGATTAACCATTCACTGGGCCTGCACAGTATATTTTAGACCTCTGGTTTCTTGTTCACACACTCTGCGCCACTGGTAGACATCTTTGTCCATGACTGACAGCAAAAACTATGCATCATGAAACTAGGATGCAGCGCCAGTGTTTTTCAGATCTAGCAACATCTAAAAAAACTCCTCGCCAAACTGAAAAAGATCTTGCTCCCACTCCTGTATGAGCCTCCCCCTGTTTTCCACTTTACCATCTCCTTCTCTCTGGAAGTTGATTTTATCTGACATGACAGAGTTGCGGAAGCCATGGGTGGAGCAGTTACAAATGCTCTGTCACAACGCTGAACATGGCAAAAAAGCGAACGCCTCGACAGCTTTCGGATGCAACTTGGAGAACCGGTGATGGCGCTCTGCATCGCTGCCTGTTTGACTTCAGCCTTTATCTTCCATTTCAGCTCTGGCAACAAACTGCTCCGTGCCTTTTCTGCTCAGCTAGCCTACTTTTTATAATGACGAGGGAGACCAGGGAAGCGGGGATTTGGTGGGGGGCAAAAGGTAAGCAAGGGGGATGGATGCTGGGTGGTTGAAGGGATGCATAGAAAAGGTAAAACTGGATTATCTTTTTTTATAATTGTGATACAATATATGCAATAAAAATATATGAACAACAAATGTCATCAGGTGCAAACAACATATTATATAGTTGTCTGTGCACAATGATACCACTACAGTATTTCAGATGTTACTGCTTCAATGAAAGAAAAAAACAAAAGATGAAAATATCAGGTGATAACCATTAAAAAAAATTCCTCCTTCTTCCTGACTCACTGGAATTGCCATGAATGATGGCTGGTTATAACTCTCCCACTGGTTTATGATGTTAAATCCAGGCCAGAAACCGTTATAGCAATGGAAAATGGCTCTATTTCAATGACTTGAATTTTCACTTATAATTATTTTTCTCCAATTATTCAATCTGCCCTGCGATGGACTGGCGGACTGTCCAGGGTGTACCCCGCCTCTCGCCCGTTGACCACTGGGATAGGCTCCAGTTCCCCCCGCGACCCCATGAGGGAATAAGCGGTATTGATAATGGATGGATGGATTATTCAATCTTTAAAGTGTACCTATCAGGTAGTATTAGGTAGTTGTGAGGCATTTTGCATGTTGAGATCAAATTTGTCATGATATGACTCCATGAAAGGGGTATCCCAGGCCTTAGGCTTTATTGATAATAGGAGAGATCGATATTCAAATGGAGTAATATGTTTTAAAAAATTGACAAATGCATTCTGATATGACTTCAGTATTGAGTAACTTCATTATCATACAGATTCAGGCATTGGGTTTTAATGCAACGACAGAATTAATTATAAATAGTCATATTTTTATGTCTGCAAACTTATCTTTATTTGGTCATTCTCAGAGCTTGCAACTTTTAGAGGTACTAACTTCACTTATTGCTTTTTTTCTTCACTTACAGGGTTTTAGAATCTGGAAACGGGAATCTGAGCATTACATCTGGCTTTTAAAAATAGCTGACAGCTGAAAGTTAAATCAGTGATGACGAATGAAATCACTAAAATTGTAAAATCGCGATGTTACTGTAATCCCACATACTAGTGCATAAATCTACCCTGTGCAGAAACATTGTGAAAGATCATGGGTTTCACTGGCAGTGATCTGTAAGAGTTTGGAACCAGTGTCTTCCACTGGTTCCAAACTGATGTCCATGGGGAGTCTGGCCTTGTTTGTACAGTGTGGAATCATTTTACCGACAGGACAGTCAAACACTTAAACTGGCCAAACGTCCTCTTTGACAATAATTTATTTTTATCATAATAGAATACTTAGTGGGGATTCTTATAAAGATGTTTTAATAAATGTACAAGATTCCTAAACTCATATATATATATATATATATATATATAAGAAGAACATCATGGTGGTCATAAAACAACAGACACTATGTACAGGTATATAGTATTTCTCCAAAGGGAGTGAAGGCTAAACACAAGGGGGTACTGAACCTCCCAGGCTTTCACAGTCACAGTAAAAGAATTTCAGAACTGTTGCTTTAGTGAACCTAAAGTGAGAATAAAGGAAAAATTTGTGCTTTTACAGTGGTATGTAGAGCGTAATATTATCAGCGTAAAACTTTGTTTTTCAGTAAAAGTGAACCGATCATTTATGACTCCAATACTACTTTGCAGTTGGTCTCACACATCCCCCTTTTCATTCACTAAACTTTGCAGTCAATTAATGCTATATTTAAAAAAGGCATATGCATTCTATAAAAGGCTGAAAAAAAGAGCAAGAAAGTTTGGTTCAATATAAATCCATGAAAAATAGTAAGACTATGATGTTTTCTGGTAAGACAAAGTCATTAGAGTAGGAAGAGAGGTTACTGGGTTTGATGCCCAGCTTCCACCTGTAAAAGCGCCTTTGGGCAGGAACAACAATATGCTCACTGGTGTTTGGTTTACAGGGCAAGAAGGGGAAGAAGAAAAAAAAATCTAACATACGCCACGTAGTCAGATACTCAATATGGTTAAATGTAACCTTGTATTTGATACTAAAACAAAACCAATTAGCAGTGACAATTAGGAAAAAACTCTAATTACAGCTGAACATGGTTAGATATCGGCTGAAAACTGCTCAGTCTGTTCATTTCTATCAAACTCTACAGATAAATGTGACCAACACTCCTCTTCTATGTGTCTTCGATGCACTTTAATGGTGGCAACATGATTTTTTTTTGCCGCTGGTTGATGTTGCACTCAATTCAACACTTAATTATTCAGAAAAAACTGTTACTTAAAAATCCTGAAATCTGTTAAGTTTCTTGTGGAAATTGCTGCGTTTTCTACTCAAGTAACACACACACTGTGCTTTTGGTCTCCATAAGATCAAAAAGTGAGTTTTCTAGTATTTCTCTGTTTTGCGTTTTTTTTCTTTACAAGATACTTTAAAAATGAGCTACTTATCTCTAGCTTTACGCCCTTGTTTGTGCTTGAGGTGATGAAAGAGATGACCTGATTGGACTTCAAACTCTTGGCTCCTCTGCAGAGGATGGAGTTCTTTTCAGCTCGATAACAAAAGGTTATGTGCTTGTGCTCAAGAGGCATCCTGATATGGACCCCACTAAAACAAGACAGGAAAACAGTAATACAGGAGGAAGCTGTGAAGCAGTTTTTCTGCCTATTGTTACTAAAGCTGTGCAATGCACTGTGTAGTCTTTAAATGGATATGTGACAAACAGCATAGCAGGCCCTGTCTCCAATGTGAATGGAGCTAAATCGCACTTCTAACATCACTATGTGTAAAACCTGTATTTGCCTTAAAATGTTTAAATCACAGGAGTGAGATGATCTTCCTATAGGAAAAAAAAAACATATTGGTGCAGTATGTGAGAGGGATGGAGAGGTGTTATTTTACCTAAACCTGAAGCACATCGCAGCAGGATCTCTCTACCAGGGGAGCAGGAAGGGTGTGATGAGCAGCCAGAGTGGTTTTCAATAATTCACGCTGGTCTGTTCCTCACTTCTGCCTGCCGCACACAAACCAACTCGCTTCCAAATCTCAGCTTTGGCTCGTGTAGCAGCATCAGGAGACACGGTGTCACACTGTGGAGCCTCTTAGCCTTTGTTACAACCATAAAGTCACAGTTCACTGAGGTTGTTACAGCTACCGCGGGGATGGGTGCGGGGTGATCACGGGGGTGAGTGATTCCACATGGACTTGCCTCAGTCCTCCGGCGATTACAGCTGATTTGGAACTGTGGTTTGTTGGTTTCATAACATTAGCTGATTACTCCGCAAGCTCCTCTTAAGCCGTGTTTTATGGCCAACAATAAGCCTAAATCATCACCATAATGCTGTTCTAATTTCACATAATGATTGCTTTGCTGTTATACATGCAGCGGAGGTCTGCAAGCATTCAGACGCATAACAGACACTGACATGACACCATGCTGCTGGTTTGACATCTCAGCTTTACTCAAATTACACAGCAGTTGTTTCATTTAGCAGTTGGCAGTTCAGACATGAATCGTTGTTTCTAGCCGTACTCTAAATGTTTTCTTTTCCTATAATCAGTGCCTTGTGCACAATGAATTTGGTTGTCTTTCTGAGTGAGACTCAATGCTTTGCTCCTGCGATGAATCAGATTAATTCACACACCACAGCAGGGGAGTTTATGCCATGTACAGTGCAGAGCAAAGGAGATTAAGCACCCTGGGTGTCGACCAGACAAATCCAAACGGAAAAACACTCACAACTTCCATAATTGTTGTAGCAAACGTCAAAATCAAACTGCCTGACAGTTCTTAGCAACGTGAACACGACTTGGTGCCTGCTTTTGCTCCCTGCGGGTGCAGTTTTCCATCTCAGAAGAGGAAAACCAAAGACCACTGTGAGAATATCTACTTGCTAATTTGGAAAGCAAACCAAACAGTCAACACCGCCGACTTGATGACAGCTGTCAGTGTGACAAGCAGTATTATCAGGTGGGATTGAAATTGTTATGCTGGAGGCAGCCAGGCGGTGTCCAGAAGGGATTTGAGGGTGGGGGTTGGGTTTGTTTCGTGGCTGTCACTCATACATATATGGAAGGTCTTCCAGGCCTTTATGCTTTCCGAGCTGAATATTTGTAATGTTAATGTTCTAACACTCCCCAAAAACAGTAAGAGGCTAAAAAGAAAACAAATGCCACAAGCAATTACATAACATGAGTAAACAATAGGGGGTAACAAAAACGAGCGCATTTCAATTTTCTTTTGTCGAGTAATTGCTTCAGGGAGCAAACATGGTGGTTAAACAGCAAAAACGTTAAGTTTGATACGTCATAAAGGTAGCATACATATACAGCAGGACGCTCTATATCAAATGATGCCATTTCTACCATATTCTCACCACTTTCTTAGACAATTTGGATTCCTTTGTTGAACATTTCTAACACACTGTGTACCGCTTCAGGATGAGTTCTGATCCCTGAGAGAGCTGATCTACATCGGCATCTTGTTTGATCAGAACTTCGAATGTCTGATAACAGTTACTGCTTGGAGGTTTAAATTCCAATGGTTAGATCTGAGCTAAAGTCCTAGGAAAGACTGGTTCTGTATGTTATGTCAGTATCACTATTTTTCAAAGCAAAAAAGGTTTTTTGGTTAATAAAATGTGCACATACCTATCAAAAATAGACCATATCCATTATAAAGAAAATCTTATAAAATTGCAATTATTATAACTCTTTTAGCTCAAAAGGTTACGATGTATTGGCATACAACAGCAGCTAGTCCAACGTTCCAGGAGACACAGCTCTCAGCTTCAACAATATGAAGGGATGCCATTCCATTCCATTCAGTCTGCAGTATTGGTCAATAAGTGGTGAGAATTATGGTTTCCTGAAATAATTATGCTGGTTACTCATTTTTCGACTTAACTGCAGATGTCAATCCATTCATGGGGACAGGCAGTGAACTGCCAGCTGTCTTGCACATGGTAAAAATAATTAATCTCTTTTTCAAGTAAGTTAAGTTAAAAAATAAAAGATAACACACCCCATATTTGATTTTACTACATGTAATCATATGCTTCTGTAAATTAAAGGTAGCTGCAGCATTTAAAAACAGAAAAATCTACCATGTTGGGAATGACAATTGGTAATTTTTACAGATATCTGAATAACACAGGCTACACGTTGTAAATTCAATACTAAAGGAACATCTGATTCAAATAATGTTACATTATGTTTTCTTTTGAGTATAACTAGTTAAGCTATTCTTTTCAAACAGTCCCAAGCAGTTTTATGGAACCTGTTTTATGACCTGTGCATTTGGAGATACACAGGAGGAGCACAAGTACAATAACTTGAAAGGATAGAAACTTCAGCCCAATCACATAATACTCTAACTATTCAGTGACTGAAAAAATCTGAGTGGACTCTCAACAACCACCAATGGAGACCCACTAATCTTTGAGCCTTCAGACTTTGGAGCCTGACCAATACATCTAATATGGACCAAGAAGTGCATTTTAAAGTCATTTTCACAAGATTCAGTAAACTTCTCTCGGTGAGAAGCTGTAGTTGGTAAAACAAAATTACAGGTTAAGCTTTATGTTAGTTTTACTTTAGACAACATTGCTATGTTTAACCTCTTCTTTAATCTTCCTCTCATTGGACTTGGCCAAGGGTCATTCAAATGCATGTCCGAATTATTTTGTTCAAACAATAATTAGATGGATCCATTCAGGTGCCTGATGATCAATAACATAGTGCTAAAATGAAGATTATTCAGGCTATATCAAAGGCTATGTTGTGGCTAATTGATTGGTGTGCCACTGTACGCTTGCTGATCCCTTTACTTGGCAGCACAAGAACCTAAATTCCAAATTGGGTTGGTATTCTTTCAGATATATGCACTTGAATCAAACTTAAAAGGCAGCCTAACAATGGTAGGCAATAGTCAAGTTAAAGTCTGTGAGCACCATCAGCCATATGCCAACCTCCACCTACACTTCCCAGCAGGAATTTCCCTATTGTTGCAGACCTGTTTGCCAACTACTGCCAACATTGGCAGACATCTTCCAAAAGGAATGCATCCAGTCAGCACAACAGTCTAACACATTTTGTTTAGGAACCATTTTCCTTTTATGTCATTGCAGTGTGAACAGCTTTGAAACACCAACTCTCTTATATTAAGTGCTTAAGATGAAATACTTCCATAATAAGAACAGTTAGATATTCCTATTAGATTGTAATATTCCTAATGTAATTATGTTTTATAATGAAAAAATGTTTAAACACCCAACAATTTTCTGCGTTTTGAGCATCTAACTATTTTTTGAAGAACTTCCTCATTGGTAATGTATTACCACTATGCTCCCAATGTGAGAGTGCACGTAAGGTCTACATGGCTCTCAATTCAAATATTCGCATTCAAAATAAACCAAAAACCGGCAAGTTCGAGCAAAAGAAGACTCAGAGGTGGAATCCAGCAGGCTGGCACAGCTAGCTGCTTACCCTGTGTTCTTATCTCTTGGCAGAGCAGAGCCGAGTTGCTCGGTGCCACATGGCACCCGGATACACAGCGAGGTGCTTTCACAGAAACCAACAAACACACAGAGACGCTGGCGTTTATGATCTATTCCCCAAAGCGCTCACGCTGGTTCAAAAGAGTCAGCTGCAACGAATAACGGGCTAGAGCCAGGTTTCGCTCGGTTATATCATTAACATGAGCATGAAAGCTGTAAATAAGGATACATTTCCACAGCTTTTTTTTCATCAGTTCTGAATACAGATGACTCGCTGAGGAGGTTTCAAACTGAGAACATAAATGATGATAAATCAGAGATGATCCTACTTTGTTCTCTTTCTGCTTTTAAGAAAGTTTTTAAAAAAAGGACTCTCCTTTGTTATAAGAGCTGCTAATATCCTGCCATTGAAATCACCTCTTTAAAAACAGAAACGGAATTAATGTTATCCATTTTAATTGGACTTGATTTTAGATCAAATCTGAAATAGATTAATTTGCTTGTCAATGAAAAATTTCATTCTAAACCACAAGCCTGCACTATTCACAGGGCTCGAGGACTAATCATGCGTTCCGAAAGTCACTGGGTTCACTTTGTGGAAACCAAATTTCCATGGCGAACACATTGTTTCAACAAAGTGTTTCAGAAGCGTCCCAGAAGAGGCTCAATGCACCGCTACCCTATAAATAACCACCTGGTCTGTTTTAGATGGAAGCGGTGCAAACGAGGGCAGAGCTGATGAGTCAGACGTGTAAACGAGATGGAGAATATGTCGATTTTAAAAATGAAAAGCCCGTTCAGTTTCCTGATTGGATATCATATCGCTTCATTGACAAAAATAAAGATTTTCCACAAAACATCTGAAAAGATTGGTAGTTAGAAATGAAAGCATTCATACTATAAACTTTGTTTTGCGGACCTAAATCTGGCATAACAGGCAGTAAATATGACGAACAATGATCAAAGGATGTCTGGTGAGAAAGTCGCTTGGCCATCTGAATGATAGAAAACAGAATTAATTTAATTTGGTGTTAATTACAGTTTACATGAGTAACAACCACAGATGACTTTTTATCGTTGGTTAAAAGTCTTCTGCCAGACAAGCAGTGTCGAGGTAGTGCCAGGGCTGAATGATTCCAGCCTCATGTGCAGACGAGAGGGAGTCTTAAACAGAGAATTGGGGGAACACATTAGAGGAGCTAATTAGGATTATTAGCAGGATGCATTTCATTCAACTGGGATGAAGTAATTAGCAAAATCTAAAAAAAGGACGCGTGTTTGAAGTGACACCATTAAGTAAATGCATGATCTCGAAGATCTGAAGTCTTCTTTGAGTCCTGTCATTAAAGACTAGCATTCTAATACAAATTCAATTCAAATCAAATATAGACGGCAAGAAACAGAACAGATTCATCTTCATAAAACATTAACATTTTCTTGAGGATTCTAAGTTAAAAAAGAGAACCATGGAGACTACTACTTCTAGTCAGTGCAACTACTATAGCACTTGGAAACACGTTTAATCCTAAAATGTCTTTGGAATGACTATTTACATTCAAAGCTTGCAGCAAGGCAACCCCACACCATGTCAGATCCTCAACCTTGTCTAACTGAACCAAATAATTCATGTGTTTGCATCTAGTAAACAGACAAATGCACAATATGCTCAAGGAAATATGCTTTGATTTTCCTTTTGCATATAAAGAAGAGAGGTAGAATTAAAATCATTTTAAAAGCATTTTATGGGCAGTGGCCCTTAAAACCCTGAGCTGTCCATCCCTGGTTACGGGGATATTATACAAACCAGCTACCCTTGTAATTTGTGAGCACAGACAAAGGAGTGCCATCATTCTCATCTGCAGTCAGAAAAAGAAAAAAAAATGCCCTCTGACAGTCTCATTTAAGAAATCCCACCTTTGACTAAATAACTTAAGGGAAATCTTTAAACACATTCAACAACACTTTTAGATGAAAATCTCATCGGCAAGCCAAAAAGAAGTGTACCACTTCTCAGTTTGACTGAAAACTTATCTAGAATTGTCTGTTTCTCATCATTTTTTTAGTTTGTTCTTTCTCTAACAGTGAGAGAGATGGTAAAATAGTATGCCAGCTAATAATACACATAGTAGAAAGCTCTTGATTAGATCCAGGGGATTCAGGCAAGGAGGGGGCAGCAGGCTCACATCAAACGCCAACAGTTCCAGCCACAGTCTTTGCAGCTTGGCATACAGCCCTCTCTTTTGCACTGGTTGGGACACACACACACACACGACAGTCTGAATCCATGCTGAATGTCATTGAGCGAGAGCCTTCAACATGACAACAATGCTTGCCCCAGAGTATCAGCTATTGCCCTCAGAACTGAATAATTTTACTCCAAGCCTCTGATGTGCAGACAGATGCATTTCCATGCCAAACTCCGAATAGTTCAACGTCCTTGCCAACATAATGAACAGATTACCAACTGCACCCTGGTCACATCATGCTCCTCTGACAAGTGCCTTGCACCTCGTGGGAGATATTTTCAAAGAATGTCCCTGCAACCCAGACAGCAAGGCAAAAACACAACTGAGGATCACTTTAGGAGCCAGAGGGTATAAAACAACTTACTAATTAAGTAAGAAATAGACCGAGGCAAACAGCATTGCCTGAGTTGATGGCTAAGGAGATGGATGGGTTGAAATGCCAAGAGTCTGCATCCTTGCAGCCTTTGGCCAAAGCCCATCAGACACAGCAAGTCTACACCCAATTTGCCAATTGCTGTATGTACTGACACGGGATGATAAAATGCTAACCATCTCAATATCCAGGATGGCATTTTGCTAACTACCCTCCCTCTGGTTAAATTCAGCTTCTCATGTCCGTTTTTTTCCGTGGGAGAACAAGACTCCTGCCTGGGCTTAATCAGAGCAGGACTGCTTATTAGGGAAAAGCACTTGGGTCCTCCCTAAATTGGGGAGAAGACAGTCTCACCAGTGCGATAACTGCAGATTTATGTCAGGGTTGGCCGTAAATAGCTCCACCAGTTATTCCCCTTCTTTAATTAAGCAAGCACTTTTTCCAGGTGTTTATCTTGTGTGCTGACCACTCCAGTTCCCCCCTCCAGGGGCAGATGCTCTCTTACAAAGCAACTCTGCTGTGTGTGGGAAAATGCACAAAGGAGCCATTTTAATGTAATTTTTTTAATGTATAACCCTGCGTGCGGCTGGCGGAAGCTCATAGCCAAAATGTCACTCCATTTTGCTTGTTTTCCCGTCTACTCCTTTTTCTCTTAAACTGGTAATGCTGCATGTTTGCTGCTACCAATGAGTAGCCATCTAAAATGATGCATGGCAGAAAAATCCAAATTACTTCCTGGTGTCAGATCAAGCTGAGTGCACAAGAAAATAGAAATGTTCTACATGTGTCATATCATTTCAAAAGACTGCCGACTCCGTACTTTAAAGACAATTTAAAGTACGTACTTGTCTGCATATCCCAACAAACTTTTCTCTGTCTGTCTCTTTTGCTGCTTTGTTCCCATATCTTCCGGGGAGGGAGAGAACTACCTGATATGAGAAGCAGAAAAATGCCCTCGTGGAGTATGTAAGAGGGTACTCATCGCTCAGATTCCGCATTCAATTTCCATCACTGATCGCGTTGCTATTGATTCCAGTTTGCCCTATGCCCGGTGCAGGCCAGCCGTAACAGTTCTTGTACTTTGGGAGCTGCCAGTCAATGTTATCTAGGAATCATTTTCCGAGGCTGCTGGTGTTAGTGGTGGTTAGCAGTGGTGTCAAACCAACCCTTGAGGGCCTCGTCTGCAGATTCAGCATTGCCTCTAACAAAGGATATAGATAAATACGTATAAATGAGAAAAGCTTTACGATTTTCCCATGAAAGAAACACCCACCATCCTTTCTAAGTAATACAAATACTCCAGTTCAAACCCAAATGCCTCATTTAACACCTTCATCAGACCTGACTGATCCAGTCTGGCTGAATCAGACTTTGTTGTTAATCAGATCCAGAATAGTTAATCAAATTGTAGGATGAACTGGAAAATGCTTCAATTGGGGCAAACATGGTCTTTTTCCACATCTTGGAACTCATTTTCCAGGGCGAGGTTACATGATGCATATCAGAAAGATGGAAACACAAGGGATCTATGACCAAATTTTATTTGATGGTTTTTAGTTTGAAGCGACTTTTTTCACTTTCCACACTGCTAGAGATACTAACAGAGGCTGCATAATATTTGTTGTGGGACATATCTGCGTACGAAAAAATACGGACCCTGGTCATGTTATGGGGAGAGCAGTCATCCAATTCACACTGTGCGAAAAGACCACTATCATATACCACAAATTCAAGACTTATTCCCCATGTTTTGAACAAATAATATGTGTACTGATTTTTCAACGAGCTTCATGCCACTAAAACATTTAGCCTTCTCAGAAAAACTCAACTACCAATAGGGAAAGTCTGGACTTCACCTTGTTAAGTCAGAGTGGAAGAGGAGGACAAAGTTATACTGAGGCAGTTCCATTCGGACACTGAAGAAGACAACTTTACTGGTTTCAGGGTCCAGGATGAAAATGAAGAAGGCGATTAATGACTTTCCCTGGTAGGCTACTTAATCTATTTAATTCCACCTGACATACTACAGACACTGTTTAGAAAAGAACTATCCTTGGTACACTTTTGCTTACGTTACTTTACATATTTAATATATTTCATAGTTTAAAAATCTTTCTGTGTACATATGTCATACTACAACTCTGATACCCACAGCTTAAAAACTGCTATTATATGTACAAAATGTATATTTGCTTTAAAAAGATAACGAATGCATTTTATATTGTGATACCCTCTAGCCTTGAATTTATCGCATATTTCAATTTTCAATGTGGATAAACAGGACCTGTACTTGGCCTGAAGTCAAATGACTGTGCTTCAATCGTCGACTTGAGGCCACACAGAGGTGACTCAAATGTGAAAGACAGGTGGACCACTTTATATTTGCCCCATTTCCAGTACATCAACAGTATTTTCATAGAGTTGATGACAGCTTATCAGCTAACTCCTCTGGCATCTTTCCAGCCTCTTTGTTTGTTCCATCCAAGCAGCACACACATAAAGCTGTCAGATTAAAGATATAAAAATCTATACTATACAATAACTATAATGATAACTGCTTTGTTAATTCACAAAAGTTCTGCCTCCTTACCCAGAGTCGGTGCCTGTATTGCTTTTATACATCATAAGGAAGACTCTTTAGTTGTACTGAGAGACTGCCTCTGGGAAATGGGTGTGATTTTAAACAATACAGTCATGGTGTATTTGTTGCATTGTGCTTTGGCAGACAGATCCAGTGAAAATAAGATCAATTCTGACATGCTGCAGACATGCTGCACTTCTTTTTTTCTTTCTTTTTTTCAACACAATATTAATATGGCTTGTGCTTCCTCCCAGATCTTAAAATAGATGTGAAGAGTCATCTGAAATACAAAAGGCGCGAGCGCCAGTTCAGAATTCATGAAAGCCCGTGGTGTGGCTGAGCAAACAAGACGCGGTGCGGTAGACACACACGCAAACACACTGCGTGCACCAGTTGTTCCAAAACTGGTACAGTGTTTGTGCTGATAAGAGAAGGACGCTTTGCTGCTTCAAAATGCTGTGTGGAGGATGGAGAGCATCTGCCACAGCTGTGCAGGCATCTGACCCCGCACTATAGAGAAAAATGAGAGATGGGATCACAGGGAATGCTCTATTCAGAGCACACCAACTCATCAGCTACAATTAACATTAAGTGCCCCTAACGTGGGTAAATGAAAACATGAGTGACTCCTGAATATGAATGCCTCCATATGCCACGCTTTGGGCACTCTATGCTTTTCTGCGTTGGCCTTCGTGTGAGTGCTTTCCATTTGTTATCCGGGTCCCAAAGAGGGATGAGGCTATTGTGAAAATCAGTGTTCAGCCATGTGAGCTCTGAGGGGAAATCCACGGCGGAGCTTTAAAGAGCAATTAAAAGTCGACGGATCCTCTCCGGCGGCCCCACTACGGCATCTCCATCTATTCTCAGACTCTCACACGCAGGAGTTACAGAGGAGCAGGGCGAGATGGAGGCAGGAGACTTCACACCATAATTATCCACGAGTGATGAACTATGAAATGCAACAAAAGCCCCCATTACCGCATAAGGGACTTGGAGCCCATGGAGCAATAGATAAGTAAATGGAGGAAAAAAAATATTTTGTAAGGATACAATACAATGAAGAAAAGAAAAAACTGTGTCAGAGAAGTCGTGCAAAGGCCCACAAGGTTGGTTATGCATGAGTCCTGAGTACACTGTGCATTTAACAGTGAGTAAATTTGATATTTCTGGGTGACTTGTAGTCAATAGCAAAAGTCCCCCAGATGCTCTGAGGCTGAAACTGAGCAGGAGATATCATTCCTTCCTTGACTTATATTCAATACAAATTTTCTGGGAATTCATCATTTTAGTATCTGGACACCGGACCCAAATGAAAGCGAAAAAAATCCCTTTTTCCTCCCAAAATCTAACTTGATCTTTTCTCCTACTAATATGATCCATCCACAAGTATTTTTGAGGTCCGACTTAGTATTTTTCACATTATCCATGCTTTACCACCCAGTGTTTGTGAGAAAGAAGGGTATAGCTTTCTGAAAATAAATGGGGGGGGGGGGCAGTCAAAAGAAAAGCCTGTGAGAGGCTGGAGTCAAGGGGGCCTGCTTGTTATCTTGTTATGGCAGTGTAAACGGTGAGGCAGCTCTGAACGCCTTGATGGAGCCCAGATAGACGAGTCACTCGCTCACACAACATCACAGAGAAGCCCCTGATGTTGTCTGCACATCAACTTTACACCAACTTAACTTTTACAAACTTTTTTCCCACGTCGTGAGGAAATATTTCTTTCTGTTTGCACTGAGAGAATCTCATTTGCACTCTTACATAGACCAGAAACACTCACATGATAATGATGCTGTGATAGTGCCAATGGTTGAGGTGATAATGGAGGTGAAGTGATGATCCTAGAAACAATGTAAAAAGTGGCATAAAAATCTAAACCCTATTCCCACTGAAGACTGTGCATGGGGCTAAACAAAAAAAAAAATCTTTGAAAAATGCAGCATCCTCATCAGCCGTCACCGCAAACAATCCAATAATTAAATAAAAAGGGTATTTTTTTATAGGTCAGAAAAATGTCTGACCTATAAAAGTCTTGTGACTTTATAGCTGTAACAATAATTAGTCAGCATTTAAAATCTCAGTTTTCTATTCACTGCAGTGAACTGTTCACATGAAATAAGGAACCCAAAACGTTAAAAAATAGAGTGTAAAACCTTTTAGACTGTCTTTCTCATGCAATTTAATTTCACACCACCAGCACACCAAGACTACAACACTCTCCACGTCATAGCACGATAACTTGATACAAAAGCACTAGCTGGATGTTACTCAAGTTGTAAAATATGTAAAGTTAAGCAAAAACATGCCAATAACAGGAGGTGTGGGATTTATTTTACCTTAACGTGTGCATAATTGACCATGGCAGTGTTGTTTCATCTTAAAAGGGCGAATCCAGTAGTTTAAATATTTCAAATTCGTGGTCATAAATACAAAATAAAACAGCCCTCAAGTCGAGCTCCTTCAATGTGCTATTGAGCTCGTATCGTTAAAATAACCTGATAATCTGGTTTGGGAATTGATTGCAACTACAGGTTAAATTTCACACAAAGTCCTCAGCTTGCATGCAGGGGCAGAACGGAAACATTTAAGAGCTAAATTAAAGAGGGCTACCAGAGCAGGAAGTTCGGAACAAATCTGCACTGTGTCAAAATAACATTGCTTATCTTAAAACATATTCTATAAAATTACTGTATATACTATGGGCTTTTTTAAGCATGTTTTGAACCTGTCCTATACTCTGGTAGAGCTGGCTCCAACAGAGATCAGAACTAAAGATGGGGGGTGCAGGTTAAGCAAAAAAAGGTTTAAAAAAAAGACAAGCTCCCAGAATAATTCTTCAACTTTTCAAGGTTTTTGATTGAGCCAAAATATCACATAACAAAGTGGCTCATAAATTAAGCTAAACTTTGAAAACCTTAAACAGTTACTTTGCTGTCATTCATGATAATTTATCAAAATTACTCCAACAGCTGTAGATTCAGTTTCAGTCATGATGAATGTGTATCTAGTGGCTCGGTCAGTAGTAACGGGACTACGGCTTTAAGCCCTCTGAAACACCTTGTGTGTTTTATGGCTCTCAGAAGATGAAAAGTACTCCACTCATAAACCCGAGTGTGTTATTCATCAAGTCAAGTACAATCATGAATATCCACTTTAACGTGCGCAACCTTAACTTCACACTGTTGCAAGGAGCTGATTGGGATAATTAAATCACATAAAAGGGACAGAATTCCCCGAGCAAAAGATTTTCATCTTGTGCAGAAATTTCATTCAACTCTCAAAGGCTGCATATTGGCGATTCATTCCGAAATAATAATTGCACATTTGTTTCTTACTCCCCATGGCTATAATTAATCAAACACAGAAACAATGGCTTCTGAATGACTTGCATGCTTTCCTTTTTTGATTGCTTTAGTTTGTGTCCTTGACCCCGGTCACAAATCTCGATAAACCTTTGATTCTGTTTGGACTGCCAAAGATAAAAGACAGCACATGAAATGAATCAAACTGACTTAAGTTCTTGTGAAAGGGTAATTAGCGATTCAGTACAGTTTATAATTGCTGTACAACACGTCTGGAATCTGACATTTGTTTTACACCAAACAACAGATCGAGGAAGTCTGCTTTGTGCGTGTTTCTTTAAATCTCTATCACTCACACAAAGAGGAAGTATGAAAAAGGCTTGTGAGACAGAATGTTAAAGACAGAACTGTTGCCCTGCATTAAAGCTCCCGCTCCTTCCCTCTCCATCTCATCTTCCTATGGCCCTCGCACTGATGGAGTGTAGCTGTATGAAATCAAGCATGTAGCTGCTGACAGCGCACTCATTTCTCAAGGAAATGTCAGTGTGGAACTTGCTGAGAGGTGGCATGTTGTGTGAGGGTGGCTAACGGGGAGGACTTTTTCTGGAAGCGCTAATCGGGATCTGCTTGCGGAAATATTGAATTAGTATGCCTGCTTTCAAAGTAATATTAGGAGTGTCATGAAGATAGAAGATATCTCAATGACCATAGTGACGAAGCATAAATCACTCAGTTTAACCAGTTACACCGTAAACTGCGTAGAGAATGTAGTAGAACTTTCAGAAATTTCTGATATCCTTAGGATCTTAGGAGATACAACTCAGGAGATCTCAGTAGATAGATCTGCCTTAACCAAGTAACACTGGCTGGACAAGCCGTATAATTTCAGCTTCCAGTACTAAAATGACCATTTTTTCAATGACAGTTTGCAATCTATGCAGGGGAATAGCAATCCTTCATAATTAAGAATAGCTACTATTTCTGGTCAATCATAGCAGGCAGTAGGCTGTTGATTTTAGCAATCAGAAGTCAAAAGCAAAGAATTAGCCAAGTTCGCTTAGCACATCCATTTCATGTTGTGTTCCTCACGAAGGAATGAGTTGATGATACATATAGATACATATAGTACATACAAAATATTCTACAAATATTTTGGAAGAATATTCTAAGGCAGAAAACATGAATGTAACAGATGTGGCGTGACAAAGCAGACTACTGTTACGAGTTTGATTATTGTTCAACAAAAACCACCCAGCAGGCAGGTCAGGTACAGAAAACTATTCACAACCATCACTTTTGAAGGCAAAGTCAGCACTATTAATGAGAAGCCATCAGAAAGCAACATGTGCCCGTTGCAACTGATTCTGCTCCATCTGCACCACAAAGCCTTTGTGCTCATGCTAATCACAACCCTGTGGATTAAGATAAAATAAGTGATAATAATAATTGTCTACGAAGTGCATAAATTAGCATAACAAGCTGTAAATCTTCTTGAAACTTCAAGATGCCTATGCACCACCACCTTCACAGGGGGTGATGCATAGGCATGTGACCCAGATAAATCATCTCCATCTACATTTCTTCCACTAATTACCAACATTGGCATGACCAAACAAGTCAGATTTCAAAGAATAAAACTTGGATTTGTTACCTTGACTCTTCCTTTTTTTTCCACTTTATGTCATTGTTATGGAGGGAAAAAAAAGAAACCTTGACTCTAAATTAGATAAACGAGAGAGAGCAGAAACATTAAAAGAGCCCATAAACAAAGGAGAATAGCGACATCAGCCCAAACACATTTGAAAGGTTTTTTAAAAAAAGTCAGTCTAAATCTTGAACGCAGTGCTTTGGGGACAATTGGTGGGGTTGATGATAGCAGTAAGTGGTCAAAATCTTCATAGCAGCAGAGACCATTTAGTTAAATCATTTTAATCTGAATTTAAACATACTGCAACTTATTGATTTCCATGTATGTAGTACAGACCCTGTAGTACAGCCCCTTCCTTTAACAAAGATGCACTGTAGAGATGGGACAACAGTTTTCACTTAATAAGCAGATGAGCATTGACACATTGAGAGTAGAAAAAAGACCAGAAACATGTCATCTTAACCACAGTATTTCACCACATGAACAGGCCCATGATTACAGGCAGTAACCCAGAGCATAAATGAAATATGTTGGTAGTAATAATTCTATTGCCACCTATTGATTTACATTGGTGTAGACAAGTGTTTTCACTCTAATGGGTTGGAATTTGTGGCCAGTCGACACAAAACCAGCTTGCTGATGAGCTTTTGTGACTCAATAAATTTATGCTCTCTTCCCTTCTCACATTAATGCTCTCTTTCCTTCTCCACAAAATCAGAGTATTAATATGACAAAGCAAAACTAACCAGGCAACAATGACAGTGCACAGAGGTTACAGGAGAGCTTTCTTCCAAGACACAGCTCCTGTCCCAGCATGCAACATGGCGTGTGGTCACTTTACACTTTCTGTTGAATACTACAGTACATCGTAAATTCCCATCAGACCCATCATCAAGTATTCAAAACGTCTTAAAAAAGAAGAATATTATTCTCAGTGTAAAATGATATGCTGATCCTAACTCCAATATTTAATTCTAAAATATTGTGAAACACAGGGCGGAAAATTATTTAAGCAAACTAATGAAGACGCCAATTGTGGTCTACCTTTAAACCTCCCATCCATTTCGTCATTTAGATTTGATTGGCCATACTCGGCCATACCCGGACTCAGGTTTCAGCATTTACCAGCACGCCCTGCTTGGTAATGCTTGAGAACCTCCGCGCTTCAAAGGAATAGACCTCAAACATAGCTCACTTTGAGGATCTACATCTAAAAACTAGATTCCTTTGTGCTTGGTGCCATTTGCCTCAACACCAACAAATGTGAGGTTTCCAGGGAACCAGGTAAAAAAACTGTTGCTTTGGCAATGATAGATTCATTTTTAACTTGGAGCTGCGCTCCTGCATCCCATGCAAACCCCGGCCATCAGCTGGTAGTGGCTGTGAGAGCCATTTGGGCTTTTAAAGGCCAGTCTGAGTCTAACTGGAGGGAACAGTGAAAACTCATATGATGGCAGATTCATGTGCCAGAGTTCAGAGAATGCCAGCTTATTGCTGTTGAAAAGGTCATTGGGCTAGAAGGAGAATAAAAGCTCTTTACTAGGGAGAGAGGTGTGCAAGAGTGCATTCGCGAGGATGTGTGTGACGCTCTGTTCCTCTATGTGTGACCCCGGGATGAATGCCGCAACCTGAGAAAGCTGCGCTCATATGAGCACCACGCCCTGGGGCTGCCGCCTCCCGCTCTGCCTGTCTCGGCTCTTGTCAGGCTCCGGTGTCTGTTACCTTCAGCGCTCCAGGAAGCAGACACTCGGCTTCAAAATACACCCGGCTTCTGCGAGTGCAAAATCAATTACCAGAAAGATGAATTCCTCCGATAACATGGGCTAATGATAATTGCTCCAAATCTGCGACGATCTGACTTACGATACAAACCACTATTGGCTCTGCAGCAGTGTATTGGCAGGCGGAGCAGTTGAAATATCAATGATAATTGTTTTGGTGTTTGTATGGAGCTATGTTGCTGCCTGAGGTAAAAATAAACCAATTGCAGAGAACTTAACTCCATGGTAAGTGGAAGGGGTCATATTTCCCTGATGACTGTGTGATTTGTGATCAGTGCAGTATTACGAGGAGGAAATGGTTATGTGGGAGCTAACCATTGCCTGTTTAATTGAGGCCCTTCTATCACACTGAATGCCGGAGACATGAGAGCAACAGCGCGGTGCAAACTCCTGCTAATTCAATAAGAGATCATCAGACTGTTAAAAGGCTGACAATAATAATTAGAAGCCTTGTGTCGACTGTGTTTCCTGAAATAGGGATCTTCCACTAGAGAGTCAGTCACAGATGGTTGATGCTCACACAGAATCCGGGAAGAGTTTTCGCGAAACAGCTGCCGCAATGCAAACGTGACAAACTTCTTGGTTGAAATCTCCATCAGTTGGTGGTCACACAGTCAAACGGAAGGTGACAGCAACTGGAAAATGACCTCCCAGAAATGGGACGGTGCACCCTTCTGCTCACATTCCCTTCAACCAACCTTGAAGCCAGCTGATCAGGGGAGTCAGCATATTTCTGAAGTGCCTAAGAGATGTCGCGCTGAATAATGTGTCCTATGAATAAAACGCATTAGCTACAAAACATGTTGAATTATTCACTTTTCCGAACCCCCCATCGCTCCTTACACCGGAGATATTAGTTCTTTAGTCATCAGATGCTTTGCACAGTCCTCTGAGCCTCTGTCTCCCTCCTGTGTGCTTCTTCTTGTTCCTCTGATCATTTTCTCTCTGTTTTTGTCATCCGTGTTTTGTTAATCCCTGTCTGTTCCTCTGTCTCTCCTCTCAGCTGACTTTCTGGTGATGGTGACTGTCTATTTATACCCCTGAAGTTACAACTTTTCCTGAAACATTTCACTATTTATGTAAAGAGCTATTGAAGCTTGCGAGGAGCACATTTGTTCTGAGAGAATCTTTGATGACTTGGTAACACACAGCAGCCCAAAATGGATTCATCATTTAGCATTTATCCGAGACGACCGGCTGTGAGATTCAAGGAGAAAGGGGCTTGAAATAAAGACGGTGGTTTGCTGATTAAACACTTGACCTGATATGAGTCTATGGCTCATTTTTACTTTCAGCTCTTTTAATGATTACAATCAAATTCGAAGAATCAAAACAATCAAATAAACTTCAGCAAATCAGCAAAACAACTTTTGTGTTGTTTAAAAGGAAAAGAAAGAGTCATATTGTGATAACATCATTCAGTCATCAAAAAGCTGTTAGGAATGACGAAATATCATAATATAATTTTTAAATTTTTGTCTCTTCTTCAGAAAGAGTGCAACATTATATCTTTTTAAGTGTAATTCAGTTAAGGTAAAATGGGAGATGAGAAAATTTGTTTAAAAAAAAAAAAAACATTGTGCAATCAAAGATCATATCATGATGATATATCACTTGTCAAATTTCAATAGAAATAATTTAATTTTTCCATGTCACGATTATCAAAACTAAAAATATATCACAACATAAATTGTCTCCATAAAATCAGTTTGTAAAGGTCCAACGGGTAGAATTTAGTGACATCTAACAGCTTAGGTTGCAAACTGCAACGTTACCAGCACTTGATATGTTCCTTTTGGGCTCCTGTAATCAAGTAGCAAGAGGGGTATGGAGAAAATGCATCACACTTTAATACAATTTTATACTTCTGAAAGCATAAGGGGAATTTGAATCATGATGCCTTGTGCTTTACGTAACAAACTTGACCTAACCCTAACCCAAACAAAGTCACGTGTTTCGTAACAACTCAAGATGGTGGGAAGGAGGGCAAACTTTAATCCCAACTCAGGGAAGTGAGTCAAAGCTCTGTTTTCAGATCCAAAGCTTGAAAATCTAATTATGTTTTCAAAACATAGCCAACTGGTTTTGATACCCACATCCAACAAAAAAAAAACTTTTGAAAACGAGTATTTAGATCTAAAACTCAGAATAAACACAGAAATCAGCTGGACCATGGTGATCACAGAGACAAAACTGAGTAATAACCACTAACGGCATAAATAAAAGATACATGATCAACACAAGAAAAATAATGTATTTCTTCTTCAAATATTTCCCAACTTAATATCTCAAACATATTGTGTCTTTAGTTAACTTATTTCAGGCTCAAATAGTCTTAATCTTTAATTTTTTGTGCATTCATTCCTGATAAAAAGACACTGGCTCAAAAGTAAAGCATGGCTGGGACATTATTTTCCTTTCAAATGACACTTAAAGGCTAGTCTATTGTTTAATATATAATTTACGTGTGTTTGTGACGAGGAGGTGTGCTTTTATGGTAAGCCACATAATACAGAGTTTTTCTACAGCCTCACCAGCACATCAGACTGGGTTTGAAGAGGCGACTAAAACTGGCAGCTTTCTAAACAGTGGGTTATGATGTCCATATGCACAATCCCCTATTTCTTGAGCCACACAGGTATATCTGAACCGTACAGGCTTTTCTGAGTGTCTGTCATGGCTGCGAGGTTGGAAGAAGCCAAGCACATACACAACACAAAGACACAGATAAGACAGCTTTCTTATTTTTTTCTCTCCCCTTATTCATTTTTCTCAACAATTGAGTTTTACTTTGCTTTGTACTCACCAGGGCGCAGTATGTCTCCGGAGGGTCTCCACAGGTGATGTTGGGGGGATCCAGGGTAACCTTCAGGTACTGGGTCATGTCAGCTGCCTCTGGCTGGCAGGCTGTGTAGTCCCAGGTTAAGCCTTCATCTGAGAAGATCTGGGATTTGCACACATCATAGTGGCCCCAGGCGGCAGGGTAGTGATGCATGGCCGATTGGCAAATACCAGTCCATACTGCCTGCAGCATCAGCAAAAAATGGAAACGCATGGCCTGTCCTCTGTCAGCTCCTTCTGATGGAGCTGTGACTCCTTATGAAGGTTTTTAAACAAGGGTTCACACCTCTTCTTCTTCCACTTAAGTCCACTCACTTATTTGCAGTAAGGAGGCATATCAAACTCCTCTCAGATGGAGTAAGAGCTCCCCAGAATGTTCTTTTCCCCACTGTTTTTCAGATTCTTTTAAGTTTGTGGAGGGGTGGTTGACTAAAAGGGACAGTGAGGTTACTGGCCCATTGAGAAGATAAGAGGAGAGGACAGGGGGAGAGAGAAGGATGATGGGGGAGTCGAGGATAAGATAGCTCGCTGACACACCGATAGGAAGATGAGTGGCAGGTCTCCTCAGCTCGTCCGGCTGTCAATCATGGTCCTCGTCCTTCGTGAAGATCTGGCGCTGCTGAGAAACAGAAGATGAAGAAGTGTGAGTAAAACCTCCCTTACGGGAACAGAACATGACACTAAGAAAACATTAGCTAGGGGCTCAGCATGGGAATAAGGTGTATGTGTGAATAGAAAGTAGGAAGGGTGCGAGAAAGAGGTACCACGTTGGTATCTGTTGTCCATCAAAACACAGAAAATCAGTAAGCGAGGCCACAAGGGTAAACCGGATCCTGCTGCTTTCACACCAAACCACCATCACACTCAGCAGCATCACGCACTGAACAGCTTTTTCTAAGCTCCCATCAACCTGGGTAAATCTTTATCTGGGCTGAAATGGATGTCAGCTGAATGCCAATTACTCATTCCAAAAAATTAAGAATCAATCAAGCAATCTCTATATCAACTCTCACAGATAATGGCTTCGATCAAGGTGGAACCCAAGTAGGGTTGGGAGAAATGTCTGAAGACCTATGATTGTGCTGAGGCACAGACCTGAGGAAGAATGCAATAAGTTTTCTTGCCTCTTAGATTCTGAAACGTCCAAAAGTTCCTTGATGAAACTTCTACAAGGTCTCACGTAGGGTATGAACGGAAGTTACTATGACTGAGGATCAGATTTTCTCTGTGAGGATGAGAAAACCTTAAATAAGGATAAACTATCAGGTGGCACACAGAGCTGAACAGTACAGATAGCTATTTGGAGATGAGTATTCTTTGGACGTAAGTCACATTTCCTGCCATTGTATCAAAAAAGAAAGCTATAACAGTACATTATCTTTCAGTTATGCACTGAGAAATCTGTCAGAATGGATGAAAAGAGTCTAAAGTTCAGGGGAGATCAAGGTAGAGGATTGACCTGAACCCTGCAGAGCACAAAAGAAAAAGTTCCAGATTGAGATCTTTCTCACTCAGCATTAACAATGGAAAGAAATTCCAAAAGAGTGGTAAGATAATAACTAAAAAGAGGGTTTGAATACTTATTCTAAAAATGACTGAAACAGGGGACTAATAATTTGTAACTACTAACTGTTGACATGGACCTACCTCACAACCTCAGTAAGATCAACAATGGTAATAACTCAACTACAATATATAAAAATAGTTAAATTATTTGCTATATAACAGCCGTTTTAAGGTTGAATCTCAATCTGCAATCATGTTGGGAATCCTTATAAAAATGTATTTTCATGATAGACTAAAACATTTTTCAGAATTAGTGAGACACACACACAGTTGGGGTTGACTTCTTTTTAATGCTCATTACAAATTCATTTCTCCTCCTGAAATATTTAAAAGGTTACTAACCCAAATTATAATTAAATAAATTCCCAGTTAAATTCTTAATAATTTAGTGTTAATGATCCATACAGCCTTAATGCATTTCTTCAAAATTAGGTGGAGTGGACTGTGCCAAACTTATGTATGCATGTGTGTTTCTTTGTTTTTTTGGGTGATGTACACATGCACATACAGGAGTGAATCTGCTAAGCTGAGTCATCATGAATCATTTTATTTTGGCCACGATGGACCTAAGATCTTGAGGACAACCCATTAACCTACAACCCAGTCTCTTGGCAAGATATGAAATAGTTGCATAAAACAAATATATACAAACTTACATTTTCGGCTGAAATGCTTTTTCTGTTGGCTTTTTTTCGGTGGTGATTGTTTGTTGATTTTCCTGCTGTTTTATTCCCCACTATTCAGTTTAGTTAAGAATTTAAAGGTAATAAGGTCATGTACTTAAAACAAGGTGGATGAGGTTCATTTGCATGAGGCGGATAAGGTTAATGTGTTATTAGAGTTTTAATTTGGATTAAAACACTAATAACATATATTAAATGATCCCTTTACAACTTCACTGGTTGCTGAGTCCCTCTCGCTCATTAAAGCACACAAAAAAATGGTGAACAAACAAACCAACATTTTTTTTTTTCAAATACACTACAGTTATGCTGGATGGAACGAAAATGGAAAAGGACAAAAACTTTCAAAGATATAGCTTTCACATGAGTATTTCGCATTTAGCTGTGACATCGGGGCTATCTGTTAACAGCTCTTTATGAGTCAGACGTGTCAGACATAGTGTGGAGAGCGTATGAGGAGTCAGTGTCTTACACACAGTAGACTGCGGTCAGTCTTCTGTTTGGAGAATCAGAATGGGAACCTTTTTCTTCTTTTATTTTACATATTGCGTAACACAGTCCAAATGATGTGGAAGCAATGTGGTGCTGTCGGAAATACTTTTTTAGACTGAGAAAATTTGACAGACCAAAAAACTGCTGGATGTGCATATAATTTAATGTCCCCATCACTTCCTGTCTCTGAGACCCTACCATTAAATATTTGTTGTTTCTTTTTCATGAGACAGAAAAAATGAACGGTGACTGCTCATGAGCTCCACCAATAAATAAATAAGTACAACAAATAAATAAATAAACAAATTAATAAATGAATAAATAAATAAAGCAATAGAATGTATTTAAGATACATATTGTAATATTATTAATAATTCAAACCCATTAAATGATCCCTTTACTGAAAATAAAATCAACTTTTGACTGTACTTGACTTTTGGTTTGCGTGCAGTAAAAAAGAAAAAATCCATTCTATAAATTTGTCCTTTCTGAGAGTGAAAAGATTTTCAAAGGCAGTGACACTGCAGTTTCACAGTTATCTGATCCACTGATCAATCATTTATTAATTAGCTTTAGTTCTCTGTTAAACAGAAGCAAAAGGGGTTTTCTTTCTTTACTGGCCCAATAGAAAGTGGTCATATTGTCTCTCTGTGCATTTTCCAACAAAGTAGTCCTATGTTAACGGGTTGTGACAACATTCAAGGTTTAAAGCAGTCCCTTGGGTTGTTGATCTGCCCCCAACAGCAGCCTCAGCTGTACATCATAGGCAGTGATTTATTTCACGCACTGCATAGCATCCATCTATAACTGCCAACTACTGTGGATTGTGGCCTTGCTCTTGAAATGCCAGCTTAAAAATAACACCAGTATTAATTCCTAAATTCCTGCATTTTTTAAGATGCTTATTTCATTGACCTTCTTAAATCTAGTTACTTCGAAATGAGAATTGTCTACCCCCAGCATGTCCCTCCATATCTCAGTAGTGAACTAAAGTGAGTCAGCGAGTGGCCCTAATAACGCTGTAAGAAATCCACTTGATGAAGAGTGAATGATGGAAACCAGAGCTGGAGACAGAAAGGATGGAGTTTTCCTGAAATGTTAAGAGGGTGTAATCTGCCAGTTTGAATGCTGACCAAACGTACCATCTGGACATCATTCATCAATAATTCCTCAGATGAATCACAGAAAAAAATGCGGCTCTTCCAAAATGATTGCTTATCGATTTAAGATTGGCATCAAAATAGATCAGGTTTGTTCAGATCGGAATAGGCTGGATCGATTGCAAAATTTTGAAAAAGAATAACACCAGTTTTAGGGAAATTGGATTACATGAACATACCACATCCTGGAGATTGCTTAAAAAGTGACATAGGAATTATTTGAGGTAACACAGTGTAAAAAGCTGCTGACCACAAGCTATAAGGTGACAAAATGAGTGTGAAAGAATAAATAGAAACACACAAAGTCTTGTATCCACATGTAATAAGTATAACCTAAGGCCTAATGAGGGCCTAAAAATGTGACTGTCAATATTACGAAAACAGATCACAGGCAGACGAGGAGCTGTGATGCTCAGAGGAGTTGACATCACAGAAAAGCAACTGCACATAGGCACATTTAGCACTCCATCACATTGGGATGGCAAAGGTGCTGTTTCTATTAGCCCCTCAAAATGTAAAATTCATGCACTACGGAAGTGAATAGTATCTATAGGCTGAACAATTTCAATCTGATTAAGTGTAAATCAGTCAAGGTCAGTGGCAGAGCCTCAGCGGCATACTGAGACACACAGAGGGAAAATATTAAGTCGTGTCACTCGAAAAAGGAAGAGAGACAGAAGATGTTAAAGGGAGATATTCTGAGATAATGCAGCATAATTAATGCCTCTTACTGCATATGTCCTTCTCAAATAAATTAAAAGCAACTTCAGAGCATTTTTGCCCAGGCACAAAAGAAAAATCCTTCACAAGTCGAAATGAGCCTCAACCATTGCTGTAGATGCGATTTTGCCAAAGCCCACAATGTAGAATTAGGGGGTGCAAATCCAAAAGTCTGTATGGCAAAAAAGGACAGAGGAAGGAAAAAGAGGTTAAAGAGGGGAGAAGTAATGAAGCACATTGAATATAAAATGTAAGAATGTCAACGGTTTAGATGTCAGCAGGTGAGGAAGCAGCCAATTATCCAGAGGAACTCTTGGCACAGAGCTCCCTGTTGCCATTAAGAGACATGAGATTACCGTGTTAAGAAGGATACTATAGAATTGGCCAGATGTGTATGTGCGTGTGTTTCACACTCAGCCTCTGGATAAAGAGCGGTTCCAGTCATGGGTAATGAGACAACAAGCAGTGGCGAGGGCTTCGATAACAAGCAATACAATCACAAAAGCGGGGTCGTTACTGCTCCGCCACCCTGGACACCGCAGCCCTTCCCTCTCATCACTCGCTGCTTATAACCCTCAGTCGACCTGAGCAGACGGGGTGAGGAAGGAAAGAAGAGAGCAGATGGATGGAAGTGTGGACATGCATTTTAAGTGAGAAAAAAGGTTTATTTTGGGGTGGGCTGACATCCTTTGACCATTTATCATGGTCTGAAGACATGAGAGTATAATAGCAGATAGTATGGAATTCTTCTATCCCCTGAGTATTTTTATATACATACATAAATACATGTAAACACCTATATGGCACTTATCTGTACATTAAAGCCATTTGAGAGATACATGTACTCCAATAACAATGAGATGTTGCTGGAGATTACTAAAAGATTACAAAAATAAAATAAAATTCTAAAAACTTAAAAACAGAATTGAAAACATAATATTTTAATAATATAAAATAACATGAAAACATAATAACATATATTTTATAGATAAGTGTTGAGACAACCCACAAGAGTCCAATTTCTAAGGAAGAAAAAGTTACCTTGAGCAACAGTTTTAGACTTTCTGAAAGGCTGCCAAAATTATTGTATCGGACATTATTTTGATTTAACTGGAAAAAAAGCCAAATTTAACACAGTTTGACAGACGCCAACAATGTAATACCCAGACTTAAGAAGGTTAAGTCTGAACAGAGAAAATGAAAATGTCTGGCTTTAAGATCTATAATTAGGAAATGAACAGAGGGAATTGTGCAAAGAGAAAGAGCTGAGATTTGGATCTGGACATTCATTGGACCCTCATCAGAAATAATTTCCATTGTAGACAACCACCACTGTTCTAACCATACTAATATGTGTTTTACCAGTATATACAGACCTAAGATTACAGATGTGTCAGGAAACCATTTTTAAAGTAGGAAAATATGGGGAAAAGTGGGAAGAAATGTAAAAGGGGCTCAAAACTATTGTAAAGTATAATACCAGTATATGGGATGAATAAAACCATTAAAAGATGCATCTAGCCTTAAAGCTAATGAATTGACCACAAGTAAATACAGCAATGAAGCACCCAGAAAGCATCTACAGATTTTCAATATCAAGAAAGACAGCATTTGCACATAAAGTTTTTTTTATGCTGCTCATTTCTGCACATTCAGAATAAAATAATGTATTCAATTGAAAGATAACACAATAATATACCAAGTCCTTGAGTTTAATTTGAGAACATATGACAAGTATGGCAAATAAATGCCTGCCAGTTTGAAACAAATCACAGGGGCAGGTGTGTTTTAAAATGACAAAAATTGAAAACAAGCCGGTCGGCCGAACAGCTCGGAGTCTCATGAGCAAACAGAAAATTGTTTGCATGGTGAAGAAAATCGCCTTTCTAACCACACATCAGGACAAGAGTCTCCAGCGTACGTTTCCCTGTAAACAATCAAGAGGAGGCTTCATGAGCAGAGACTCAGACTACTCAAGGGGCCAGGAACCCCTGGCAGGCCTTTGAAACAGGCAGGCCTCCAGCAGTGCACGGAGATCCAAGATGGAACTGGTGGAGTCATGAAGCAAAGTGCTAAGACATGATGAAAAAACAAAGAAAAAAAATACTTTTAACAAGGCTAGGGAGAGAGGAAAGGCAAGTGAAGGAGAAAAAGAGAAAACTTATGGTGTGGGCATCCGGAGCCCCCAATGAGAAAAAATGAAGTAGCAATCAGCTACTCACATTCTGCTTTGGAAACTCCCTGAAAACAGATGGCCGACCAGCCCAAGAGTTATTTCAGGTGAAAGCGTGCAGTTTCTCTAGATTGAAGGCAGAGATGCAACGGCATGCCATCCGAGGCTGCACTAAAGACAGTGGAGAACACCTAAACTCTTACAAAAAAAAACTTTGCTTAAAATCAGACTAAGGAACTTTTCCTTGTGAAAGAAAATAAACCATAAAAATACACACCAATTATGTTAATTTCCATGTAACATCATAAATACTCACAATACAAAAAGAACAGATTTCAAAGAATGCCTTCATTATTCAGAGAACCCACGGAACCACCACCAGTCCGAAACGACATGGGGACTGTGGATTGGAACTACAACCGGCAAGATTTCACATTGAAACTCATGGCTTTTTCACGGGGGCAGGTGGAACTGGGATGGGGCAGCTGGGTGAGGTCCCCGCTCACCTAGGCCCCCAGACATCAGACTGCTCGCCTGCCCCACAAGAAACCCCCTTGGCGTCCGCTTTCATTTCATCCACGAGTCCACTCGAGCATGACCGAGTGTTCCTTCAAATCAGGGGAAAAGAGGCCCTCTCAGCCACCAGTGGGACTGCCGTAAATTGTGTCATCAGACAAATTAATGAGGGGACACATCTCTCATTTACTGCTTGACTCTACCACTTGTTCCACTCCTGTTTTCTTGCTAAAGTTAGTTTTCCCCCGCCTCCCCATCCAGCTCCTTTCCCGTTTCTGCTCTTTCCAATTTTTACTCGTATTGATTGCTTTATTTTTCTTGACCAGAGGTTTGTGTGGGTTCAGCGTTTTTAGCACCACGTAGCTTGTCGGCTGTGTAGTGCTGACGGCTCCACACTGCAGTTTTAGTTGTTCTGTGAATTAAAAAAAAAAATCAAAAATCCTTTTTTTTACCAGTGTTAGCTGTCAAATATCTCTGAAATCATCCATCCATATTTCTCAGTAATAGAGAAAAATAGAGGATTAAAAAAATTTAAGATTTTAGAAGGGAGAGTGATCCCTGATTACTGGATTATTTCCCTTCGTTTCATTTTTAATTTCACACATTTTATGCACGTTCAAGGGCAATATCTGAAATTCCCCCTGACCTGTCTGTTCCTACTTTCATCTTCCCTGACTTCTACCTCTTTCATATTCCCCACCAGTGCTTCACTGAAAGTGAAACAAAAGCACAGCGAGGACAGTGCAGCGATGGAAGGAAGACAGGAGGGCAGACAGTCAGAGCCAGATGAAAGAGAGATAAAGATGGAAGCCGGCCTGGCCACAGAAAAAGCGAAGGCCTCCTGCCTGTTTTCACGCGCCAGATTCCACTGCCTGCCTTTCCAGAATCCCTGATGCCGCCTGTTAACAACCTGCCAATGGGGCCGCAGTCCGTCCTTGTGAATAGACATACGGTGAGAGGAGCACAGTCATGCGACATGACAGCCAGTGGCGACCAGTCCTGTGATGCACACCCTTGGGCCTGCCTTCAAGTCAGTCTGCTACTTAGCACTCGTTTCCACTTCGGAAAATGACGCCAGCCGCCACCGGCAGACGCGATCTTTTCATGATGGCGGCAGGTAGCTAGTCTGTCTGCAAAGGGTTGGGCTTATTCAGAGCAACTCCACAATACTTTTGCTCTAAGCTTACTGAGACGTTTTAACAGAATTTTGCTCTCCCATCTCCGGCACCATAGTAACCTTTCTGTGATGAAAAAAAACGGCCAGATGTTTGAGCTTCGCCGACTTTCTCACCGTTAATTGAATTCATTTTGAATCCCCACATGTCAGCTCGCAGGACTTGGCTGCTTCCATTCTCCCCGACACAAGTCAGGCCTCAGAACGCTTGCAGGGCCTTGACTGCTGCAGACACGCTCGGCTAGCCCCCACCAGCTGCACCTGCCACACATCACGCCCTCCTCCCAGCTCCATCCACCTCGACCCCCCTTGTGCAGTCTGACAGGGTGATTGTGCAGGGGCAAGTCAAACTTAACACCCTTGGGCGTTAGTTCCTTGGCATTAAACGAAGCCCCCCCCCTCCCCCAACACACTAAGCCCTTCCCTCCTTGCCTGGCTCGCCTCGCCACCGAAGTCGGTGCTCCTTGCGACACAGGAACACCTTTTGCATTATTAAAGTCACTTTTCCTAAAAGGCTGCTGACACATTATTCTGCAACCACAGCAACATGTCTGGATGCTCTAAACGTCCGCTCCAGCCATTGAGGATGCACTCAAGCAGGCAGACCTCTCCATCTGACAATATCACGAGAAGGCTAGAAAGCATGCTTTTATTTCTCAGTGAAGAAATGAAAAAAAAGACTGCAGTCACAGTCATTCTTCAGACAAGTTAGCAGTGATTGGAGCTGCTGATGGACCATATTTCATATTTCAATTGTAAATGCTAGTGGGTCAGATCTGTTTATGATTACTGCGACCAAGTTTCCCAGATGCTTGCCTTAACTTGTACATTTTGTTGTTCTGTGTTGCCCTACTAATTTTGGGAATCATGCAGGTTATGACAGAGGAGCCTACACAGCCATAGGTGAAAGCTGACATCTAACTCATTGGACCTTTACGGCTGAAAGCAGCGTTGAAACGCAGCAGGTTTGGCTTGACTGAAAAGCTACATGTGTTTGACTTGGAGTTTAAAGTATATCGCAGAACAAATCTAACTGCATCTTCGAGGCAGGTCAAGCGGCTACAGAGTGTCTCCAATGTAATTATGCGTAACAGAAATTGAAGGAAGAGACTGTGGTGACGGATTCCACAAGGGGGCGCCTGTAAAAATGACCTGAGGAAATTGTTTTGGTCGCTCCATTTGCAAACGTTAATTAAGTTTGAAAATCAAAGCCCACAGTTTACCCAAGCCAGAGTCAGAGTCAGAGCTCGTTTTTCTCACACAGATTTGTTTGATTTACAATTCAACGTTAACTTCAGAAACAATGGAAAACTTACATGTCTCGAGTCCCCCTCTCGGACCGGGTGCTCCCCGTCCCAAGCAGCTCTTTAAAGCCACTAAACAAGTTCGAAGTAGAGGAGTGAAAATGACCGTAGAATTGAGCTCTTTAAGGTGCGCTCCTTAACGGGAATGTGATGAGCACGCACGTCGGTCTCTAGAGGAATGGTTGCACGCACCATTCCCTCCCCCCGAGCCCAGCCTCGCTCCCGTCTCAATCAACAGCGGGATTTTCCTGCCACTTCAAAACAAATGACTGATCGCCGTCCTGAGGGCTCGCTCAGCACCACGCTTGCTGGAAACGCACGGGTATCTGGACAAGAGCTGCGGTGTCAAAGTGTCCATCATCCTCTCTCCCCCAAGTGGCATTCCATCACAGCGTCAATCTGAGCATATGATGAAGGGGGGGGGAAAAACAACACTACAGCAAAAGAAACTTTGACCCACTGACGTGCAATCCTTCCTTTTTCGTCCTACTCAAGAGTGCATCATTTCCAAGACTCCTGCGTGCGGATCTCTTTCCCACTCTCCTCTTCCTCTCCTTCGCCCTGGCTATGAATAGGACTCGGCCACTCAACAGGGACATGAATCACGCCAATTAGTCTCGGCTGCTGAGGATATCCACGCGCATCAACGCATCTTTTTGTGGCTGCCTCCCCGGCACGGCGCAGCACCAACCGCCCAGACGGAGATGACAGGAAAGATAATGCGCTTCTAGGCTCTATTAGACGAGACGCACACTCAGCTTGTTTCCCTGCTCTCTTTCGCACACAAACACACTCGCGCGCGTGCATACGCACACCAGAACACACACCTATGCACCCCCCCCCACCTTGCCCAACCCCCTCCGGCTCAGCTCCGGCTCCCCTACAACCCACCCACCACACGCGCCATCCTCTTTCGGGACAAACTCTGAAGGGAGGAGTTGAACCTCTTTCAGCAGAGTTCACAAGAGGTGCGTCGAATATTTCCTACAAATCCACGCGTCAGTGGCCTCGAAGGAATTGCTGCATCCAGGCAATAAAAAAAGGGAAATTTTAGAGAAATAATGTGTTTTAGATAGTCGTGAACTGCTCATGCCAGATTCTGAAGAGTAATTTCGTTTAGTGGTAATCTTTTACGCACTCAGGAGTAGTTTTAATGTTGCAAGGGATTGCCTAAGTGTTTCAAAATCCCTGCCCTATCTTAAAAATGATATCAATACTACATTATGTAGATAGATATATTCATACAAATGGAAATATCTTTAATTAAAAGTACAGGTGATAGGCCTACGACTGTTTTATAAGGGTGCGTAACTGGTAAAAATAAAAAGAAAAAACGTTGAAGAAGGAGGACAAAGAGTGACAGGCAAACATTGGGTAAGTGGAAGAGTTGGGTCAAGACCCGACGCGCGGGTTAACGTCGCCTAACCCCTTCTTATAAAATAAATGAATCCACGACCCTAATTTTACACGCCTGATAAAATGCGCATGGTTTCACATGGGCAATTTCTTTCAAGGCTTGCTTTATTCTAGGATATCAGAGATAGGACAAACTAAGCCAGACATTTAACAAGCCCATGTCGGAGCGGTTCTTCTTTTCCCCGGGTATGACTTATTTACAATGTAGGAATCAGGTTTGCGCGCCCGGACACGTGAATTTACGTTGAATAAACTGGATTCGGGTAAATAGCGCAAATTTTGGCCAAGGGACACGGTAAAACAGCTCTCGTATAATAGCCAGCGTGCATCTGACTCCTGATTCCTCCTTGGTTCGAGCCAAAGATGATACCGGCGTCCGTTCACAGGACAGGTCTGATGAGGCATAACGCGCTTCGCGATCAAAACACACACAGATAATAATCCAGAATAAAAATCTTAAAAATTCGTCTTACTTTTTGTATGAACGACACACAGTTGTCGGCTACCTCAGTAGGCGTGCGTCGCGGCGACGCTTCAAAAGTTTAAGCGCCCCGCCACTTATCCATTTGGAGATGGATGAAATGAGCCTCTCACCTTGGGTTTTTTAGTGCCCAACGCCGTCGAAAAGCAACCAGTCGCGTAGCCTGTTGCAGCCCAATAAATCCGCTTTAAAACGGGACATCCTTGCGAGGCACAGGCTCGGGAGACTCTGCATGAGGGCTAACGCGGTCTTCTCCCACTCACTGCCGGTGAACGGAGGAGAGCTCACCTCGGGCGCAGCGCACAGGTGGAAATTTCAGAGTTCAAAAATCCTTCTTTCGGGAGGAAAAAAAAATGTTTAGAAATGTTCTTGATGGGTGGGGGGAAAAGTTATGAAAAAGACGCCTCCAAGAGTCCGAGCGCCTCCACCGAAAGCCCGTCAATCGGCGGAGAGTGACCAAGCTCGCTCCTCTCAGACACAATGAGGCGGTCAGGGATTGCCAGCGGGCTTTCACTTGAAGTTGATTTCTTCTCTGAAGTCCGCGCTAAGCAGCAGATTGCCACAATGTACGGAAACATGCTTAAAACCATATATTTTAGAACGGGGTTTTTCTCGTCATGAGAAAAATTATGTGATCACGTGATCCGATTAAGATCTACAGGACCTGGGGAGAAGGTGATTGGCAGTTTATAATGAGGAAAGACTCATCCTCGGTTTTCTGCCAGATAATGTATTACTTTTGTTTTTGCCCTCTGAGAAACTGTTTGTGTGAGCTGTTTAAATAAGGGTCTTAATTTTGACTAGAACATGCATTTTAAGGAGGGGCCATCGTTGCCTTTGATGCAAGTTTTGCTAAAAGACGTCAAGCTGCGGGATGAAAAGCATAATCTTTAAACATAACCATGGGAAACTGACTCATGCACAGCTGCGGGAAGGGGCTCGTACTTGACAACTCTAAAGGGTTGGAGTTTGCAGGTTAATGCATAATTAATTTAAATACCTTGTTGCTAATTTGTTTTACTTTTTCCAGATTATAGCTAAAAGGAAATGCCCTCTGAGGAGCACACTCTTCAGAGACAGACAAAAACCTCACTGGTTGAGTAATTGTTAATTCATCTATGTGTACACAGGTGAGGGACAGAGTGCACGCTGCCTCGCCATAGAAACGGCTCCTCTCCTCTTTTTCTTCCGCTTCTTCTATGGGCCCAAGGGTAACGTTCTTGTCTTAAACCGCTATTTTCATTTTTTCAAATTCACTCAGCCACAAGAAAGAGGAAGGCGCGGTGGAGTGCAACCAAAGAGCACATTTAATTCCCCCTTATTGACCCGATACAAAGACACGGCATACAATTTTCCCTCACAGAACATTGAAGCTCCCCATCACAATGTTGGAGGTCCTTTCTCTTTTCCTTCAAGGCCCTTAAAACAGAACTGGTGAACAGACTGAGGCTGCATATGCCCTGTGTAAATGAAGCCTGACACCAATAAAAAGGTACTTGAGCAGCAATGGACAAGTTGTGCATGTAAAGATGAAGGAGGGACTGTGACTTGCTGGAGGTCAGCAATAGGAATGAAAAGGGGACGTGTGTTGTGGGGGAGGATGAGGCTCCACATGTAGAGCGACCAGTGTGCCTTGAGATGCATCAGTGGGTTCACTCAGCAGCTCTTTTTGCCTGAGAGACTCCTGATCATGCAACCATATCTCCCTATATATCTCCTCCATTACTGTGTGTTGCTAACTTTCCTTTCCCCTCATATCCACTTCTGACGGTTATTAGAAAATTGATGGGCAAAGCTGTTTTTTGCACATCCCTGTCCTGCGGAAGGCAGGCGCAGACCTATTGAATTTTATGCTTGTTCGATGGAGGGTAATTCTGCCTTTATCCGGAAGAATGATTGTTAGTCGAGGTGGTTGAGAGAAGAGGGGGCGGCAGATATTAAGTTTTTTTTTTTTAAAGGACTGCAAATTAGCTTTGGTTGAGCAGATCCTAATGTGGTAAAATGAAACTGTCATGGAGAGTGCAAGAAGGGTCGAGTGAAGGCACATGTGCCAAACACAATGTCACTGGGAGGTATGGGCAGCTGTAATAATATTCCCAGACAAAAAAGCAGAACAAGTAGCAGAAAAATGCAAAATAAAACAATTCAAAAACTAAAATTTTACGCAAAGTATTAAAGAGAGACATTTAACAGTCTTAATGAGAATAGCTTATCTTGAGTTTTTTTTTTTTTGGAGGCAACACAACAAAAAAGTTTGTTGAAGCCAACATTCAGCGTGGTCTGCAGATGTCTAAAGACTGAAGTGAGCAATTGCTTGCCCTTGGGAAGAGGATTTATCCCAATCTTGCACGATAAGTGCCCTGGAGTCCGTGATCCACTTTTGTTGGGCATTTCAAAGAATGCCAATTGTGATGAGTTAGTGAAATATGTGGAGGTAGCCCAGTCCAACACCTGAACTCTGCTTTGGGGCCATGCTGAAGTAATACACTGTCTGTCTGGCCAAGGATTACTACTGAGAAAAAACTGAACGGTTATTTTTAACCCTCTGCATTAGCTGGAACAGCACATAGAGGTGGGGCTAGATGGCTTAACTGCAAGACAATCGCAAAATATTTACCAAAATATTGAATGAATTAAAAATAGACAACGAATAATGAGTATTTACATGAACACACACTTTGCAGCAAAATGTTCTTATTAACATAGTTTGGTCCAGAGGCTCTTAAGAAGATATTTGGACCTTTTTCCCAGTTTTTGCCCTGCGAAGAACACATTTAGGAAGTGGTTTGTTTTGCACTTACCTTTTTGAGTAATTTGTCATTTGTAGGGTTGCCATTCCCCCTCTGTACTTATTATGTTAATCTCCTCTCAATGGTTTATTTTAAGGCTCAAATCTCGACCAAAAGTTTGGAAGTGAAGGCAATTGAACAAATATGGATAGAAAAACCTGCATATACTTTTCAGGATTGATTATGTCAAGGTAAGTTAAAAGCCAGTTTCATAGGCACTAATGTGCCCCATAACAGCTGAGGCCTTTGAACTCAGCACTGAAAAAAAAAGCCAGATCATCCCTCTTTTTTTGTCTTGAGGCAATGTCCATGGTATAAAAAGATAAAGAAAACATAACAAAACGAAGAACACAAAGTACAAATGTCTTGCTCTTTGGATGAGTCTTAACGTGGATGAGCCACGACATGCCGTTGACAGTGGAGGTTGGGGTGAATGTATGAGAGCTTCCGACTTTAATGCAGTAGTTTGAGACCAAGATAGACTTCTGTTCTCTGACCTCCTTCTTTTCTTAAGTTCAGTCTTTTCTTTCTTTCAGTTTAAATTGCAGAAGCTCTCTTACAATGCTTCGCTTACACACCAATCTGAATTCAAGACGGCAATTAGTAGGCACAGCATGTACCTGTTGACCTGTATGTAAAGATTACACATTGATAACACTTGGAGATTAGGACAACCACATGATCGGATGACACCAGGTTTGATGAGATTGTTGTTTTTCAAGTATCCAGTGTAGATTTAAATGATTACTTATAACGAAACAACAACAGGGTAAACACACACATGAAAAAATACATTTTACACATTAGACTGATGTTCATAGCTTAAAGGGTCAAGGGAGAGAAATTAGATCACTGAAATTAGGCACTGTATGAGTTGTTGATTTTTTGTTATGCCGCAGCATGAAATCAGGAAAAAAAATGAATCCATGTGTATTGTGAGTATACTGTTAGATTTTCAGCAATAATGACCCTTTTTGTTGGGGGTTTTTACACCAAAAATAAAAGGAAACATCTTCCATTAGATGTCCATTCAAAGGTTTCAGACCATTAACCATCAAATACACCAATGAAGATTAAGGCAGACAGACAGATTTCTGCATCTCACAAAAAAAAGTATTCAAACTCTGCTTGTAAAGGGAGTTACTTTGAGAGAATCAGGACCAGTGCGGGGTTCATACCTGAGTGCAAGATGCCTCAGAACGACTGAATCAGGTCAGCCCCCCAACCCCCTTACACACCTGCTCTATTTGCACTTTGAGTCAAAGGTTTATCACACTCCTTTCAGCCTGCCACTAACACTCCGCTCCAATCTGCTCCCTGCAGACCTCTGCTGCTTATCCAATCCTGCACTGTGTCCTAAACCCATAACCCAACTCGCCTAAATTGAAATGTAATATTAACTTTTAAAACAATACCTGAGAAGAATTACATAGAGGTGTAATCCAAAAAGTGCATGATTGAAAACGGATTAGTGGGGAGGAGGAGGAGGGGGATAGACGCAGCTGCACAGTTTTGTGGATTTCGACTTTGCTCACAGGCTGAGAACCGTCTGCCTTGGGCTGATTGTGAATCAGGGCCATCCCGTTCAGATTTACGTGCTTCTGCGAGAGATTTAGGATTTACTTTCTTAACAGCCATCGTCCAGATCTGTCCTTGTTGTGTGTTTGCGTGTGTTCGCCCATGAAGTCACGCCTCAGTGGTTTCAGCTGGATGCTTTTCTGATAGGCAGTGGCTTTCCTTGGCTGAGATTTTCAGCTCAGGGGTAGAATAAATACAGTTTCTCATTTGAATAAGTGTACGCTTTTATTACTGTCGGGGAACAAATATAAACTAACAAACAGTGCACTGGGGCAGTTATTTTGGGGTTTAGCAGGAGGTGCATGGGTCAGTTCTTGTTCCTAATGATGATGATGACAAATGGTTGCTGTTCCACCAAATTAGCTTTTTGTCAATAACATTTTTCTGATTTGTCCTCACAGGATACGGTGACGGAAATATTGGTTACAGTAACTGAGAGAGGGAATTGAATCCCATTAGCTTGATCTTGGTATGATTAGCATACAAGAATGAATGGAAGGCCATAGAATTAGATATTGTGTGCAACCAAAGTCCAGTAAAAGTCAACAAACAAAAAAACAAACAAGCATTATCAGCAAGATTCTCCTGTTTTATCTGTTGGTTGAGGGTAAGGATATTTCATATGAAAGTTAATCTGGTCACTAAAAAGATTAACAGAAACTAAATTTTTTTAGGGATTGAAAAGAGTTATTTTTAATTATTAATATTCCAACACAGCCTTTGATTGCATTGGTTTCTTTATATGTTTGTAGTCCCCCTGTGGCAGCAAATAATGTGAATTTCCACTTATCTTAACTTGACATAGTTTAACTTAGCTTGTTTCTACTAAATCACTCTGTCACTCTGCAGAACTACTACTTTTAAGTGTGAGTGTTGTTCACATTGGTGTCAAGGAATTTGTCATCTTTACAAACCCTCAGAACAGTGGGCAACAGGAGCCTTGTAAAACAAACTGAAAAAGGATTCAGGCTGTGGTTGAAGGAGATGTTCATAGCTGCACACTGTGTTCACATCTGTCTGAAAGCTGTAAACTCATGGACAAATTTGCCATTATTGTCACACTGAAACTCATACCGGCGACCTCTGTTATTTTCTTACATTATGTGAAAACCATGCCAGGGCGTGAGTAATAATAGATGTTATCTTATCAAACGGTAGAAAATTATACTCATTGATGACTTTATTCTGCAAGCAGCTGGCATGTTCTTTAAAAGGCATATGAAGGAAAACATACAGCTTTTAAGAAATGAAAGACAAAAATCTGTAGAATTTCATGTCAAACGCTGGAAAAATTACAACTCTCTCTCTTCTTCAGGTCTCTACTGAGACACATCTCCAGCCAAATTTCATATGTTTCCAAGGCCGTTGCCATGTGACAATGTTCTATATGAAAATCTATCAGTAATCTCTTTACGGGTTTTCTGATGGATTGCTGATTCAAATCCCTTCATGCATGATCTTCTACATTCATTTTTACTTATTTATTCCAGCTGGACACCAACAATTCCTTTTTTACTTTGCTCCACTCAGCAAACAGTAAGTGAAAAATAAACGGCTGTGGTAGTAAAAACTTAGCTTGAAGTTCAAAACAAATCTAATTAAAGAGAGTGCAAACAGCTATCTGTATTAATATATCCAAAAAGAGGACAACCTTTTCAATGTGCTAAATCAAAACACACCAGCATAAGTAAACTAAATGTTTGTTTATCCTTTTTAACCCAAAAAATCAAATCAAAACGTTTCCAGCAAGTTGAATGGCTGGAAACAGTGGGGAGGAAAAGTTGCTTTTTAAGAGACTGTTTCACAAGAAACAGAAAAGGGCCCGTGAAATGGGGTCATAAACCTATAGTCCTGTCAAAGGTTGAGAGGGTGGCCTTCTATGGGAATGACAATGAAGAAACATAAAACACGAAATAGAAGGCAACAGTAAAGGCATTTATTTACACAGTGGGTGCAGAAAATATGCGATATACTTTGTTGCAATATATTTTCTTATTTAAAACAAGAAATCAATAGAAAGCTGCACACGCTGTGTTTCCTGTTCAGTGAGTTGTGCACTCTGCTGTCGCCCTTGCCTTCTTCACCAGCACCTCCAGTGAACAAGTCTTGAATTGGGTTAGATTAGGCACATTGTCTATTGATTAGCTTTTAAATTGCTGTGCCATACAACACAAATAATCCCATTTCAAGTCTCAACACTTGTTTCTAATGTTCCCCAAATCATTTCAGGCAGGAATGGATCACAATTAGTTTAGCATCTACCAGCGGAGAGTGGCCATGCATGCGAAGGCGTGATTCTGGACACAGCTTGGCTTGACGGTGGCTGCCTTCACAGCATTTGACATTTCCATTCTCTGGACACCCTCCTTTGTTCTACCTACAGGGTTTTTCTTTCTTTCCAGGTACCTTGATATTGAGCCACCGCAGATGAGCATCAGCTAGCAGGAAGCATGGGACTAATTTTCAGTGAAAGGTTTATAGATTAGATTTTTTTTCTGACCGAAATAAATAAATATAAAAGCATCTCACACATCAAAGTGTTTCACTGAAAGGCTCACCTCGTATTCCCATTCCTGAGCTGAGCAAGACTCAGTTCCTCCGAGTCTTTTGACGGCTAAAATAATATGAGGATGAGACAAAAAGACCAACAGGTTGATGTTTGAAGGAAAGAAAGCCGCAGGTTTACAAAGTAAGACTGGATCAGCCACAGAAATCTAAGAACTCAGTAATGAGTAAAATCATGAATTATGAGGATTAGAAAGCATGCACTGATCTATCTAAAACCTACAGCAAAGACAAAATTCATTAGAATATAAATGGAAAGAGTCACCCATATGAAATGATTATTTTTTTCATCCACCTTTCTCATTTGTGTCCAGCCATTTGTTGGTTATTGGGGAATTTGGACCACTCCTCATTAAGGTATCACATAACTCTTTCTTGGAATAGTATTCAGGCATTACTCACATTCTCCCCAACCAGTGGACAATAATCCTATATCGCGGACACCTCATATTGTGATCCTTTTTCGAACATGTTCAGAGGGGAGTGGGTTCCAAATTGTTTAGATGACGGCAACAGCCATATTTCAGACCGCGTGATAGGGAGAGATTCATCAGCAGAAGCAGAGGTCTTGGTCCAAGTGCATTTATCATGCCGTTGCATCATTAAAATACAAGAAACTTGTGACTGATGATGACACTTGATTAATACGATTCACACAAAATTCATGTTATGAAAAATCCTGTAAAAAGATTGAAAATAATTTGACAGTGCAGAAAAGAAGTTATAAGCCTATGGCATAGACTTTTATGGAAAGGTTGAATCAACATGTCCTTAGTTTTACATACAATATTCTGTCAGAAAAAAAAAAATATATAAAAACTACAGACATAGCGGAACACTGTTTTTTTTAACATTACAACTTTGGCCTGAGCCTTAAAGAAAAAATGCTTGTTTTTTCAGTTTCACAGGCAAGATATCTCAAGACATTTGCAATATCGTTATATTTTAACTTTCTTTTAACTTATGCTTTGATAAAGTTATGTGTGAGACCTTATTACCAATCAAAATATATCCTCATGTTTAAATCTGTAATAAACAAATGTATATCATCTTTTCATCTGTCACATTTCGGCCCTGTTAATACTCCTCAGAGCCTATCTCAGCTGATGAGACTAGTTTTCATGAAAAATTTAATTATTATTTTTCCTAATTCAATGACAAACTTAAACCTGGATATCTAACAATAGCAGCATATTGATCTCTATTAACGTGGTGGAATAATTGCACTACTACTGTTGCTTAGTGTTTTACACTCTGATTACTGCTGATTTCTCCATCTCATTTGCTCAGGCACACAGATGGTGTTCACTCCTATCTCTCTCTGAAGAAGTTAAACTTAATCAAACACCTTTTAAGATACCTATCAGAATCGTCATGAGTTACTTCCTGGATAACGACTTTATCCCATTTGTCAAGCTGAAATTAACGCAGCGTTGACTCTATCATGAAAATGTTACTTTGGTATTTTAAGTGATGCCTGATGGTGGTATAACACTCGAGTGCAGGATTTTGTGTCCAAAACCTGCTTCCGATGTTCTGTATTTCTATCTTGAATCTGCAGCTTTTTTCATACAGCTGTGACAAATCTATTTTGATTTCAGCAACCTACTGTTTTGATCTCTCTTTAATTTACTTTCAATAACCAACACTAAAATCTTTGATTTATGGAAGTTTTACCTAATTGTCTACTAATTTCCAGACCAGACTCAGTACCTGTATAGTACTGCAGCTGGGATCAAATTGATGAAAAATGCTGTAGATTCCTAAAAAATAAAGCAGTAATTACACAACAATAGGTTCAAATTTTTCATCTGCCAACCATTTATTAGGTGCTAAAACAGGCATTAAAAACAACACAAACTCAAAAATGGAAGTGACAGTTCACATTATATTGTAACAATGCTTTCATTTGAGTATATATAAAAAAAATACTTAGACTTCAGCCAAAAGAAAAAGCTGTAAATAATAGACCCTTTTGCCACTACTTATATAGGACAGTAGATGAACAGCAGCTCGGCATGTATTTGGAGGCAAAATTTCATGTCATTTGACCTTTTAAAAAAGATCAAAAATACACAAGGCCGGTCAAAAACATAGCGGGGACTCTATTTCCTTAATGTCATGATAAAAGAATTTATTTCAGGAGCGATAGGTGAACTATCACATCATTTTGCAACCATACTACTGCTGAGTCTCGGCGCTCCAGTCAGGAATGGAAAAATTCTTGGATTGTCTTTTTTCTTGTCCTATAGTGTAATCCACGTGGATACATATATGTCTGGTGCTTTCCTCGGAGGGATACATGCAAACCTCTCCGGTAACCGGGGTGTCCTGCACGACTTCTACCGCGTCGCCGAGATAAAGCACCGCTTGCTTCCAGTGGGTCTCCGGTTTGAATGGGGATGTGGAGAGCACGAGCGGCGGCGCTTTATCCGGGCTGGGGAAAGTGACCGTGAAGTAAACACAGAACGCGTTGACTGCCGCCGAGCCGAACGACTCGCACCTGAACTGGCCCTTCACCGACCGCAGCTCTTCCGCGGTGACGGAATACAAGTCGATTTCGGCGAAGCGGGCCGGGTGGGAGAGCACGTCCTCCACCGTCACCGTGTTCACTGTAATGTCAGAGTTCATAACACATTTCCGGGCGAAGTCGTACATACAGGACATATCGATGCCGTACTTGTCCTTAACGGTGTACCAGAAATGCAGACGGTCCTCCGCCACCGGGTCACAGATAGGCGCAATGTAGAGTTCCGCTTTACTCGGCAGAATGACACCCCCGGGCTTGAGCCACTTATCGCGAGCGTAGAGCACGGAGTTGAGCATAGACTCGTGCAGGAGAGCGTAACCCATCCACTCGCTCACGATCACATCTACCTTCTCCGGTAGGTCCACAGTCTCCACCGTCCCTCGAACGACCTCCACCTTGCCTTCCAAATTGTTGTGCTTCACTATTTCCACAGCCTGCTCGGCTATTGAGCAGGCTTCAACAGCGTAGACTTTATGAGCACCAGCTTGAGCACAGAAGATGCTCAAAACGCCGGTTCCTGCGCCAACGTCGAGCACAACTTTCCCCCGAATCGACTCACTGTTCCGAAGTATCGCCATTCGGTAGGTGTTGGTTCGGACATGGTCCGCAATCATTTCCTCGTGAATTGTAACATCAGAATAGCTGTCGAAATAAAGCCTATCCTGACGGGTTTTATCCAATTTTCTCTTTTTTCCAACGTGAGACATATTTGCTCAACCGCGGTGTGCTGCAGCCTGGCAGTGTTTGTTACGTCACTTCCGAATGGTCAAATTTGGGACTTGTAGTTTGCTATCGGTTTTGTAGATGGGGAGCATAGGTTAATTTGACTACAACTCCCACAAGCTAAAGTGATCACATTGTTTTCAGACACGTGGTCTGTTTCTGCGCTGACACAAACCATAGTGGGAAATCAAGTTACTGTGTTTGGTAAAGAAACTCAAATGAATAAAATAATTTTCACATTAATGAACCTTTCTTTGATTTATTTTTTCCAACCTTTGGAAATTTCTTATTAAGATTCAGAGTGATTCAGGAGATAAACGTTTTGGTTTGTGTGGTTGGATTAAAAACTACAAATGATTCGCAAAGGGGTCATATTTTCAAAACCTTGTGGACTCATTACTTGAAAGAAATTAAGCTTATTCCACTGTGGTGTTTTTCAAACCATTTCTGGCTATTTTTGATAGCCTCAACCCAGAGTAGGTGAATTTAAGGCTGGATAAACATATCTTTTTTCTTCTGTGCAAACTGATTGATTTTAAACGTACCACATCCACTACAATCTGAACTTGTGGATAACAGTTATTCAACATCTAACATTGTCTGGCTCCTCCTTTTATTAATCAATTGTTGTTGTTTTTTTTGTTTTTGTCCTTGATAGAGAAAGGATCAAGAGAATTGCAAACTGACTTGTTTAATCTCTGTGCTTTTCAGGTGTTTAGGCTCAATGGCTGCACAGACCCTGATGGACCTGTAAAGAAGAGGAATTGTAATTCATGCCTACAATTTCCAGTGACAAAAACTGATGCAACTCTGATCACAAAATGAAGTTTCAAGTCTTAGCCTTTCTCTGTAAACCCTGACTCAATTGATATTTTCCTTGTGTTATTTCACAATGTCTAATTTGGGTTATATTTGAGAGTAGGAAGCATATTAAGTTTTTGGTATAACTTTAAGACTACAGAAACGTGTCACACTGCAAAACTGATAGTAAACATTTCAAGCAGTTTATTGTTTTGGAATTCAGTTGACAAAATAAACCAAAGTCATAAGCTGTCTCAAACGTTTAACTTCTTCTTGTTAAAACAGAGTCCGTTCATCCACAGCACATCTTCTGTGTCCATATTGCAACTTCACAGTGCAACATGGTCATTACCATTTCTGAGCCTTCCCCTGTGCTGCAGCAGGCAGAGCACAGCTGTTTGTGGCTCAGCTAAGCCCCTATGGGACTCTCTCCTCTTGGTTTCAAACATCTTTGGCAAAAGCTGCTGGACAAATAAGAAGAAACTGTATCCCATTTCATGAGGCTAAAAACCGGTTTGTTGTTTTCATGCCATTACAGTGTGGGCAGGAAACGGAAATAATAGCACCGAAACACAAGAAATAATATACACATTACCTGGGAATTTGAGTGTGCTTATGGGTGGGTGGATTGGTGGGTGTTGGTGTGTGCCAGCACATTTAGATGGTGCTAAATTAGAATCCAGCACTGATTCTCGTGGGGAAATAATGCAAATTTAATTATTAAGCCTTTTCAAAAGTATAAAAGAAAGAAAGAAATCTACATGAACTAAGATATTTTTTTTTGCTTGAGTAATGGAATTGGCAAGCCTGAACTGAACCTTAATGTGCAAAGACACAGTTTTTTTACTGCTATTTAATCAGAAAAACAATCACACCACACAGGATTCAGATATACTTTGTAATCTATAATGTAGCCAATATTAAAAACTGGCCTTCCACAATTGACTGGTGAAATTTAAACTTGGACAGAGGGCAATGACGAAGTGGAAATTTACAATGAATAGATGGCACGGCTGGCATACACAGACTGAGGGATTCAGATTGGGATTCTTCACACTTGGCAGAAGGGTTAGCATGTGTTGTAGCTGGTAGGTAGAACAGACAGACAAACAGCTGTTAGTTGTCCTCTCCTCCTTTCAGGCTTCAGGAGGAACTGCTGCCAGATCTAAACATAGTCAACACCTACCTCCTAAAGAGATGAATGTCATGCATTTCCAACAATATAAATTGGAATTTTAAGTTGTGAGTCACGCATATATGTGCGTATAAATAAATATGAATGAAAAGTTCCTCTTTTTGAAAAAAGTCTTATTAGGGATGTCCATGTGAGCCTCGGCCACCCCATATTTAAGATGCTATAGGCCTGGACTGATTTGGGGGCACCTCCCCTCACTCTGTAGAACTTTATATGTACCATTAACTTTTGCCTCTCTTTTTTCCCCTATCTATGCAGGTTATAGTGTCTTCACATCTCTCTTTTTTTATTGCTGTCCCGTGTCTGCTACTGCTGGTGTTTTTCTTGTGAAAGGGGTTTTTCACAATCTGTTGGTTTCCTTATCAAGGCACAATGTGAGTTAGTGTCATTTGGATTTTAATTGGATGATTATATATGGATTACAGTTTATTTAGTTAATTTGGAATAGATTTAATATAACTGCCTTTTCCAAATCTTGGGAATAAATGGTATCATATGAATAAAACTTAAATAGATTTTCAACTGAACTTTGGGAAACTTTAAATGTTGGAGAGTATTAAAACCCCAGATGACATGTGCTTTTTGTCATTTGTATGTCTTTATGTCGAAAATCCTGGCTGTGTGAGGTCAAATGAAGACCTGGGTCATTAGATATTACGACTGGTTAATGTGTTTTCATACTAGGCAGGTAATGCATGTGTTAATCAATTTAACTGTCACCAGAAGAATTTTTCTAGTGCAGCAATATCATTTGAACTGAACTGAACAGAAACATTTTTTTTAAGATTATGAGTGAAAATGCAGTAGGTTCATTTGTTAGATATAAAGCTGAAATTAATAATTAGGAATTACAGGGAATAAAGAACATGCGTACATAAATGAGGCGGAGAGATAAAGGGGAGTTACCGTGTGAGCTCTTTCTACTGGAAGCCCATCAGCAGCTGTTCTTCTTCTTGGCCAGCTGCTGTCAGTATGCATGGCCTCATGGGAGGTGCCTGCATCCTGTCACGATTATAGGACCTGTCAGCTTCTGCTCCGACAGACACACGCAATGACACAAACTCAAACACTCCTATATATTCATCGCATGGTAGCTAAAGTACAAGCTGCCACCACTTTAACCCACACAAGCTCATACAGATACGTAAATGCACTTATGGTAATTTAAGTCAGAAATATGTACAGAAACATCTACACACACCCAGTTTAGATATCAAGAACACCCAACTCAGAAGATGGCAGGCTGCTAGGAAACAGATACTAAAATGCCAGGGGTTGATACCGATCTCTGTTCCCAAAGATCAATACCAGGATACTTTGATAGCTCTCTCCTAAAGAAAGAGCCTGCATCTGTGGAAGCCGGTTTGTCATAACACACTTTCCGTCTCTTATTCAACTCCTTCTTTGCCCCTTCCTTACAGCAAACATAACTCTTCTCTCACAAACTTCGGTTTCACGCATGGATCCATTTGGATGCCTTTTCCAAGGGTAAGTTATCATGTTTCATGCTTTGACATCTTTCTGCATGGACAGAGAGTGTATAAGTCCTTATCAGTTGGAAAGTTATAATAAGGATTGTAGAAAAATTGTTTTCTGCCCCACTTGTTTTCATTTGCTTTGTTTGTACGGTCCACAAATCATACAGTATGCATTCTGTTCCCTAACCTTCTTCTGTTCAACTGCACCAACCAATCACTCCACAGGATCTTGCCCTGTCAATCAAGAGGGCTGGTAATCATCTCATTAATTACGCTCTTTTCCCCTGTAGACTCTCTTCCCTCATGCTTTGCAAGTATTGGCTACATTACTCTGCAATTAGATTTAATCACTTAGAACAACCTGTATATGACTGCATTTTTGACATCCCGAGGGGATTTTATGCTGTAGAATTTGCAAATTGGCCACATTGTCTTGTTGTTCATGAGAAGTTAATGTACTCTATTCTACCTGCTAATAAAAATCACACATTTTGATGTTGATGCTTCTTGAAAGGAAAGACTTTACAATGCTGTTGAAACAAAAAACATTACAAGGTAACTGGATGAAAACCATAATCGATCAGACGATCTTCAGAGAGATAGTCTGACATTTGAGGGAGTGCATGTTGGTACTTCTGACCGAGTCAGATTTAAAATTTGTATTTATATGATGCCCCAGCAGATTTACCTCTACGGGTGTTGAGAGTGACTGTGTTATCAATTTATAGACTGGTTTGCAAAGGTGCCAATTGGTTCACTTTTCTAAATGCTGGACAATTCTGCAATGAGCTAATATGACATTTAGAAGGTCTTTCAAAGATAGTTGTAATATATCCATTTGGTTTAAAACCTTTAGTTCATGCTTAGAAATGCAGCTGTAGCCTAAACATAACTTCATTATTTCTGCTGTAATCATGGGAAACATGTACGGGTTTTTTGTAGATTTAAATCATGTAACAATGGTTTTTGTAGACTGTATACAGCAGACTTCACCCTTTTTCCACGGCAAAATAATTTATGTTTTACAGATCATCACAAATGAGATTTCAGACCATTTACAATCCATTAAAAATATATTCTGACACCATTCCTTTTCTAACAGGCCAATAATTCCCTGGTGGTGCGAGGTGAGCACGGAACATGGGGCAAAGGCGAGAGGGAGAGTTAGAAATTCTTTTAAGGTTATGCAAATACATGCTGGGGTTTGCAGTGACATGATCAATCCACCTGGTCAAAGAGCTTCTCTCTTTGTGTAGTGTTTTCAGAGTTTTAAGGCCCTGTTGGTATGAGAACATAAGAGAAACAGGCTAAACAGAGATCATTAGCCATGGATTCATTGTCATTATTGAAATACAGTCTTTTCAGACGGTTTGTTGCAAAAACAAAGCATATTCATTCCCCCAAGGCACTTCCTCTGGGTTACTGGATAATCCTGAAAAAGAATTCAGTTATTGTTAAGGTGTCCTCGGAGAGTGGCACTGTGATCCTAAAGTGTACATGTGGAGTTGTGAGTGTAAAATCAAAACTAACTCATTTTTAGTCTTTGTGTTTGACACAAAAAAAGCAGGAAAACATCAAATCAATCATTTTAAATGAAAATATTATTCTTTTTATAATATTAAAATAAAGATTTTGTGGTAAATGTTTAACTGCTTTTTGGAGGAATTTAGGAAAAGTGGGTCTGTGTTGTGAAATTTGAACCAACCTACCAACTGGGAAATCTTCTCGTGGCAACTTCTTTGATTTTTGTGGAAAGCTCATTTGAAATTCCATGACCAATCTGTGACCATTTGGCAGTCAGGATGTATCATCAAGGCTTGCAGTGAAAAAAGATCCCCCCTGTCCAATCTCCAAGATCTGTATCCAAATGTTTACCCATTTTTTGCCCAATTACTTCAATCCAGGACCCAGTGATCTCATTTTAATAGTTAATTAAAAAAAACAACAACTTTGATTTTAATTTCTTGTCTTCTGAAGAACCAGAACAGTTTCATTAATGCTGCTGCCAAGTCATTTTTGCATTGGATCTGCTCCCTTAAACTCAAAATTTGTGTATTAAGGTTGTCACAACAGGAGTTACTATATTAACAAAACCAATATCCCTATCTTAGTGTCAAATTGTGCAATGGTTGAAAGAGCCAGAATTAAGAAATATAGAGCACCAACACCTTCTCATAAAATCAGACAAATCCTCTCAATATATAACATCACCCCAAAATACTCTCATCATATAATCAATATACCATCATTATGTCTATTCTACAGAACCATTCACACCTGGATGTTCTCAATTGTACAATTATGCAATAGAATAACAAGAAATAATGGAGTGAGAAATTAAACTTTATTTAGGTGTATGTGGAGGGGGTGTGGTGCTCAGCTGCAGGAGGGGAGGTGTGGGGAAGGCTCAGGGGAGGAGATTAGCACACCTGGAATCAGTTGGCTAATCACTCTCCCCTTGTTAAAAGAGTAGCGTGCTGGACCCCGAGGAGACCGCAAGCTGAGCAAGGAACAACTGGATCAGCCGGACCAGCTCAGGATTCAATTGTGTTGCCTGTGTGTGTTACTGGTATGTGTGACCGGAAAATAAAGGATCCAACCGAAACCACAGCTCGTGAGACTCTGTAGAGACACCCACGGTGGCGAAGACTGCCACAACTGGTGCCCAACGTAACCTCGAAAGACGTGCAGAGAAAGGTATGTCCGAACCACAGCAGCCGATCACCGCACTGGCCCACATGCTAGTGGAGGTCACAAAGATGAGCCGTGACCAGGCCATCCTAAGGCGCCAGCAGCTTGTCCTAAGGCACCAGCAGCTTGCTACACAGCTGTCGCAGGCGGAGCTGCAGACCAGGCTCCTGCAGGCAATCAAGGAGCTTGAGGAGACACCGCCAAGGGGACCGGCAGTCAAAAGCATCCAGCTGCATAAGCTGCGGATCAGGATGAACCTCAGTCGTTCCTCAGAGTGTTCGAGGCTACAGTGACGACATATGGGTGGCAGGAAGAGGACTGGGCAATACGGCAGCCCCCTCTCCTGTCTGGAGAGGCCCAGTCGTCGGCGCTCGGTCTGCCGGCCCCCTCCCTAGGATGATACGAAGAGATAAAGAGGGCCGTCCTTGATTGCCTTGGTGTCTCTGCAGAGAACAATCGTCACTGGTTCCGGGGATCACAGCTGTCCTTGCTCTCTGCAGCTGAGGTATGCGGCGACCCGAGGCAGCAGCCGAGTGGCACCTGGTGGACAAGGTGGTCTTGGAGGAGCTTGTGGATGGGCTCCCGCCTTCCACATCAGACTGGGGGAGGTGTCACCGCCCGGTGAATCTGGCGACTGCCATCACCCTGGCAGAGGACCACCTGGCCGTCGTTCCCCAACGCAGGACGGAGGGTCAGCCGGGGTGGTCAGCCTGGCCGATGCCGACACCTAGACAGAAACCTGCGCCTACACCCAGTCGTCCCTCTGGTCTCCCCCAGCTCCAGCTTCTGGCCGTTATGGGTGCTGCCCCTGACTCACAGGGGGTTCCTTAGGTGGCAGGGCAGTTGTGCTGGAGGTGTGGACCGCCCGGCCACTTTTGCCGTTAGTGTCTGCTGAGAGAGGTGGGCCAGGTGATTTGGGTGGTCAACCCTCCAGCACCCTCCAGGAGGGACATACAGTGTTCCCGTAAGGATTCAGGGGGGTACACATCAGGCGATGGTGGATTTGAGCTTCACCCAGTCCATGGTTAACCAGAACCTGGTTCGACATGGGGCATTATTGGAGGCAGGGTGTGTGGACATCATGTGTGTACATGGGGATGTTCAAATATATCCTGTGGTGCCGGTTGAAACACGTTATATGGGGAAAAAATATAATATAAAGGCGGCGGTTAGTCCACGCCTGGTGCACCCCCTTGATTCTGGGTGTTGATTGGCTAGGGTTTGACAAGCTAGTGGGGCAATGTGTGGGGGTGCGTTCACGGCCGACAGGGACATGGGATATGTGTGCTGTGCTCAGCGGTGATGTGAGGTTGTCCACTGCAGACGGGGAGGGAGAGCTGGCAGTGCCTCCACTGGAGGCTCCGCAGGTTCCCGTATTTGACTCCATGGAAGATTTTCTACTCGAGCAGTCTCGTGATGATGCTGTGCATTTGACCAAGTGATCAAAATTGATGGTCACATGGTACACCCTGACGCAGCGTTAACGTATCCCCACTTCATTGCGCAGACAGGTTGTATCGAGTGAGTCATGACACTCAGATTAGTGAAGTGATCCCCCTGTTGTTGGTGCTGAAAAGCCACCAGGAGATAGTTTTCCAGGCGGCTCATTATAACCTGATGGCTTGGCACATGGGATATGAAAAAACACTTAACCAGATAATGACCTGATTCTATTGGCCAGGCATTCTGGCAAAATTGCGCCGCTGGTGTGCGATCTGCCCTGAATGCAAACTGGTTAATCCACCGTCCTTCCTGAACCCCTTTGAACTTCTGTTTGGCAGGAAACCACGCGGGGTATTTGATCTGGTTAAAGAAAGCTGAGAGGAAAGTCCAAACCCCAGTAAAAATGAGGTTCAGTACGTCCTGGACCTGAGAGCAAAACTCCACACACAAGGGCAGTTGTCATGTGAGATTTTGCTACAGGCCCAGGAATGTCAAAAGTGGCTGTACAACAGAGGATGCCGGTTAAGACAACTCTTACCGGGAGATAAAGTGCTGGTATTGCTCCCATCTTCCAGCTCTAAATTACTCGCCAAGTGGCAAGGTCCCGTTGTGGTCACACGGCGAGTGGGTGACCTTAATTAGGAGCTAGAGTGATCTGACAGGGTAGGGGCTAGGCAGATTTATCACCTCAACCTCCTTAAAGCTTGGAGAGAGGTTGAGTCTCTTTCACTGGTGATGGCGATTGCGGAGAGAGATGAGTTGGAGCCCGAGGTACCAAAATCGGCCAATCCTACCTCACTCAACTGTGAAAACCATCTCTCACCATCTCTGAAAACAGACATAGCCAGGTTGCAACAGCGCTATGCTGATGTATTCTTCCCTTTGCCGGGATACACAAGCCTTATTCTACACAAGGTTGAGACTCAACCGGGCGTATTGGTGCGTTCACGAGCCTATCGGTTACCTGTGCACAAGAGAAAAGCGGTTAAGGCTGTATTGGAAGCGATGTTGGAGTTGGGGGTAATAGAAGAGTCCAGCAGTGCCCAGTGCAGCCCCATAGTTCTTGTAGGCAAGAAAGATGGATCTGTCCGGTTCTGTGTGGACTACCAAGGTGAACGATGTGTCACGGTTTGACGCCTACCCTAGGTCAACGAACTCCCAGATCACCTTGGCACGGCTCGTTTTTTTTTTACAACGCTAGACTGGCAGATTCCCTTATCGCCAGAGTTCAAGGAGTAAAACGGCCTTCTCCACTCTGTACGGGTTGTACCATTGTCACACTTTCGTTCGGGTTGTTCGGGGCCCCAGCCACGTTTCAACGCCTCATGGACTGGGTGCTGTGCCCACATACAGCGAATGCTGCTGCCTACCTGGAAAATGTTATCATTCACAGGAACACTTGGGCGGAGCACGTGCAGCAGGTGGCTGCGGTGCTCGAGTCTCTGAGGCAGGCGGGGCTCACGGCCAACCTGAAGAAATGTGCGGTTGGACCGAGGGAGGTACGGTATCTGGGGTACAACTTGGGTGATGGGCTGTTGCGTTCACAGTTGGACAAGACAGCGGCGATTGCAGTCTACCCAAGACCAAGAAAGGGGTGCTGCGTTTTTTTGGGGCTGGCCAGCTATTACCGGCGATTTATTCCCAACTTTGCGGAGCTGACCAGCCCCTTGACCGACCTCACCCAAAATGGTACCTCAGATCCGGTCCAGTGGACGGGGCAGTGCCAGGTGTCGCTTGAGAGGGTAAAGCACACCCTCTGTGCCCCTTCTCCACACACCTAATTTCTCTCTCCCCTTTGTCCTGCAGACTGATGCAGAGAGCTGGGGGCCATTCTTTCCCAGCAGGTGCGGGGTGTCGACCGCCCTGTTTTATACACACAGCACAAAGGTATCTGGCTTCACAGCTATTTCAGTTCAGGTTGGTCCATAGGCAGCAACAATCATCTGTGGGGACGCAGATGGTTGTGGCTGACTTCCTCTCCCGTTCACATGAAACATACCTCCACCGCCTAAGTCAGGCAGTGGAGGTATGTGGAGGGGGCGTGGCGCTGAGCTGCCGGAGGGGAAGTATGGGGAAGGCTCAGGGGAGCAGTGCCAGGGGAGGTGATTAGCACGCCTGGAATCAGTTGGCTGATCATTCTCCCCTTGTTAAAAGAGTAGAGACCGGAAGCAGAGAGGGGAACAGCAGGACCAGCCCGGTATTCAATTGTGTTACCGGTGTGTGTGACCGGAAAATAAAGGATCCAACCAAAACCACGGCTCGTGAGACTGTCGAGGCACCCACAGTGTCGAGGACTACCACACCGTAATTATAAAAACTATTTACTAAAGTCCACATTCGCTTTTAATTGGCTCATGTTTTCTGCTCTTGGAGGGCTGTTTTTTTTCTTCTTCTTCATTTTCTTCTTAAAACCCACCAATTAATATTGTATTCATTATTTTTTAATATAGATAGATATGAAAGTGGAACTTCAAGAAAGCGGAAATGAGCAGAGAAGAACAGGGAAAGCTCGAAGGGATAAATACCAAAACCTAGTGACCAACTGCTTCATTTGTTAAATTGGCATGCTGCAGATATCCACGAAATCAAAAGCACCTGCAGGAACACGAGTGGAGAAAACACACAGCAAATGGATAGCAACAACAACAACTAAAAAAAGGAATTATTGATAACCTCAAAGCCGCCACATATCAGAGGAGTGAACACAGTAGCGAATGAATGCCCGTGTATGTGAAATATATGCCAAAGCCTTTATATGAACTCAGTACTGTAATGAGGTCAGGAGTAGACTGGAAGGGCCCACGGAACCAAGTGCTGGCAGTCCCCACGAGAGGTGGGATAAAGAAACCAGGCATCACATCTCAGGAATGCCATCTCTTCCCAGCAGCCAGCAAAAGAAGCTATTTTTTTGCACATTCATGGTAGATGCATGGTTATCTGCTCACAGATTTAAATTCATAATAATACAGATGTGATAAGTAGTTTGGAAATTGTTCCAGCTGCACACTTCAGTAATATTTCCACTAATGCACAACATCAGCAGTGTTCACAGAGTCCCTCAATCTTGCCATTGTTTAACACAGCCACATTTTTGCACTCAGCCTTTATGGGACTTTGAAGACTATTCATCTGACATAACTCATCCTAACTATTGTTGTTTAATTCACTTCTGCAGTCAAAACTCCTTTCAGATTCAGCACGATCATGTCACCCTGTTTTATTGACTCTGCTGTGACTCAAACTACAGGGATAACCTCACAAAGCACAATCTGGAGTTATGAGACACATTTGCACCAGAATGACAAGATGCACAGTAAAGATCCTTGTAAAGAATGCAAATACAGAGAGCTCAAAATATAAACCTTCACAGAAAAACTTGTGATCTTCTATTGGTTTGAACAGTACTCAGTTTAAAAATTCACTCACTCACTGATTTTTGAAAGTCAAGGTACTTTAGACAGTTTTGTTCTTTTCTCTCATATATGTTTATTTTCCTCTCAGTAAATAGACTGAAAGTAAGGCCTGTTCTTCTGAGGTGATAAGATCCTCCCGGCTTGTTATTCATGCTGACCTTGGGTGCTGCAAAGTAAAAATCAATGCTTTTTCCGAGGCAAAGAAGGCAGTATTCACTTTCTGTTAAGGTGCGACACATCTGCACGAGAGAAGACGGAGGAAGGGAGAACCTGTTAATCATTGTCTGAAAGTAGAAGCTTTATCTGGACAGACAATCGCAATACGCACACACACGGACATTGTTGTGTGAACCTGAAGAGATGGGTCAACAAGCGTGGCATGTTGAGCTTCTTTTATCTCCACTGAAAGTTACCTGCATCTTCCTCGAAGCACAAATACTCGCATAATCTCCATAGTGCATGTTCAGATTTGCCTGAACAATATTTTCATGTTTAAAATTTCACTGGTTTTAATGAATGCAAGTTTGACTTGGTTTTGTTTTCTTAAGTTTCTGCAGCTTTTCTACTTCTTTAAGCTTTTACTGTATTGGTTCCACGTAACCAGCACAAGACATCTTTGCTTAATTCTCAGTGGCTTTTAGAGATGCTCCACTCAACCATTTGTATTCCGCTTACCCGGCACTCAAAATGAATCAGCAAGATGCTGGGTTCTTTGAGTCTTCTTTGAGTCTCAAATCTTATACTTGGGCTGGTAATATTTGCATAAGCAGACAAGTGAACTCTTCCTTTTTGTGAAAGTCTAGTACTAACACCAGAGTCTCAAAAACATCTGTATACCTCAAGGAACTAAAAAAACAAACAAACTGCAGCAGCACTTTTTTTCATGCTAAAGTCTCAAATTAAACTATTTAGTAACTAAATTTTAAATGTATTTTCTTTACATTTGAAAGTTTTGAGATTCTATTTTTCTGGTAGTTATTGAAGGCATACCATTACAAAAAAAACTCATCACAAGGATGGTGTGTATGGACTTATTTGGAATGAAAAAACAAAAAACAACAGGGGAAGGAATTCTGAATAACTACTCAAGAAAACATTTTTCTTTTTTTCTTTTTACCGGTGTGTTAATTGATCAGCTAGAGATTCTGCTCTGTCTTCCCTGAGGTATTTTATCCTGTGTGAAATCAATGCATCATTCACCACAAGTCTGTGGATGAACGTAGTTGCAGTGCCGACTGTCTGTGATTGAACAATAGAAGACAGAAATGTATGTTTATGAGAGCAAAACTGATAGATAAGTCTGGCTTGTGAACCCTCAGGCTGTGCTGTGTGCTATCAAATATGGAGATGATATCTCGTTCTGTAATTATGTCTTCTTTAATGAGCTTTTAAGAATGTTGTAATGACTTCAGACACTTTAAAGAATGTGGATATTCTTTTCAAGCTTAAGACAACTCTATTATCGCTGGATGTTTGTTTTACTATTTTTTGTTATTTACTGTATTTATAGTTTTCAACCCTAAAAGTATCCCAGAAGCCGTTACAGTGGTGCAATACCATAATATAGTGGTGCTTCTATGTACCTGTTATGTCCTTGTAATTAGTCCGATGTCCTGAAATGAAATTCTATTGACACATTGGCTTCTGCAGAGAAGGATGAGTTGAAGAACATTACCATTCCTGCCATGTATTTGTCCCAGTTGTGTCTTTTGTATTCCATGGAAATCACATCCTAGCAGGGCTAGTGGACTCAAGTATCCTATATGTACCAGTGACAGACAGATGGATCACACTAAAGATATTGACCAGTCTTATTTGGGTCTTTTAAACCTTAAATGATGCAGTTGCTTTTCCATGAAAACATAACAAAAGGTGACACATGGTGTCTAAATGTAGAACCCATCTTTTTCTTATCATACATCATAATTTCTGAGTAGTGCTTCACTATTGTGTGCTTTCTTCCTTCCTCACTGCAAGATGCGAGAGAAGCTGACTGAGGGCAGATGGTGAGAGATTTAGGTGTACAGTATTGCTTTCCTCCAACCAAATCAGAAAATCCATTAAAGCACATTAGCACAACTGCTAATTGCAAGGCTCTGTGTGTCTAATTGCACACATTGATCTGTCCACAACCTCCCCCAGTTGAAGTGGAATTGTGAAATTAAAGACCTTAAGTAGGCAAATAAAGGATTTAGTGACACATTCATGCCCGTGATTCATACATAGATGAGGAATGCAAAGAACAGTCTCAATGCACAGACAAGTGTGGACTTGATCATCTCTCATGAGGTTTATTTATCTAGGAGTGATAGATGTTACTTCCATTCTGAATACCGGAAAGAACTCATATTCAAATCCATGCTAAACAATTTGAGTGGTAATAGAAGGGCCTTTCTAGCCTCCCCCGTTAAAGCAATAGTAACTGTTCACATGTGTCTTATCTATTTCTAAGCCAAGGATTAGAAAGGTGATACTGTGGACAATAAATAAGTACCATTTCATAGTTATACTGGCTCTGTTACCATATGAAGTGTTTCTTATTTGCTCTTTCTTTTTTACATTTCCAACCCTTTGATAACAAATATTCAAAAAGAGTTTCCCCTGTGCGTCTGCTTTGTGGCAGTCTGACTTAACTTTGTTAAATATTAAGCCCAAAGTCAAAATGTGCAAAATATGCATGTTTGCTTTCCTTTCTTCGTTATTGCTACCAGTCATGACAGCTGTGTGACCCTAGGGTAAATATAGTCAGTGTATTAAGGAAGAGTAAAGAGATCATGTTTGTCCACCATCAAATATTGTTTTTACTTATGAAAACAAATTGTCACGGCCGATTCCTATTTGAAGTTTCTTTTTTCTTTGGTACTTGGCCATGAAGTATTCTCACCCCATGAAAACACTTCATTTTCTTCCTTCCAAGCAAGACAGGGTGTGTGGTTGTGTAGTTTAGCTGTTTTCGTTCCAGGAGTGATGGATTCTAAAAGCCTTGGACTTGCACCTCCAGTGAGCCATGCCTGCTCTTTTGCTTTGCACCGCATCCCCAAACAATGACATCATCTATCTAGAGTGTTGTTCTGTACAACTACCACCATTCTGACCTCTAATTGGAAGCGCTATATGCCAGAAGGGACATTACACTACACACCTAAATGGCTACTCTGAGACTCTGAGCAGGACATTTAGTTAAAGTTGGTCATTCTCCATCCCCAGGGAGACTGTAAGGAGCTTGCCACATCGCCTCGAAGAAAAGTGCAAAGACATAAAATGTGTTGTGGATGACAAGATTCTGCAGTGAGCTCCCTGGATGCAGTCAAGATGGCATCCTACACAGCATGGTGCTGAGTCAAGCCCCGCAGTATCTGGCTAATAAGCTGTAAATAAGACAGCAAGCACCTCTTCCCTCTTTTTTTGCCCCATAATAAGGAAACATTCGGTTTGATAAGGTTCTCTTTTAATGCTAGTAAACGAACCCCTCAGAGCACACCTAGTTTTCTTATCTTTCTTTGTGACAGCGTGGGGGTAAATTATGGATAGGACTTTAACATACCCCCAGTGAACCTTTGGTGATGCAATAAATCAATATGAACTCACTCTGGCATGTTCCTTTCAAAATGATTGCAAGTCGAGGTGAACAGGTTGAGGAATGATGGGATTCTCTCCCATACCTGTGTTGTGGTTACATGTAGAATAAATTTGTTCAGTTCAATTTTTATGTATAAAAACAAAAAGAGAGTACATTTAATTTCAATTTTGATATAACCATATATGTAGTAAAAAAAGAAGCCATTCCTGCTTTGTCTGTATGACCAATGGCTTGTTACCTCATCATCAACTTACAAAAGCAACTTCTGTGACACCAATCCATCATCAAAGATCTACATCCTTGCTGTAGTCAGGACATCGAAAAGCAAACAGACATGCACTAAGAACCATAATGGAAAAAAGATTTTACAAATGAATAAGCACTCTGTTGTGTCTTTGTGAGAATTTGTAGAAAATCTTCAGAGAAAATATCAATTCAAACCCAAGTAGGCTATAAGGACAATGCTGCCATAAGCATAATTAAAAACAGAATTCAAATCGAATTTACACAAACATTGAAATCTCAATGGGACATGAAAAAACATAAAAATTTAAATTCAGACCTAAATGAGTGCAATTTAACCCGATGTGTGCAGCAATATGGAAAATAAAAGGGTAAAAAACAGACAGGTTTGGGTTGAATGGCAACACCATAGTGACAGGAACTGGTATAAAAAAAGCACATAAAAGCCTCTGAGAGGTAAAGCTGGGCAAATGCTGAGTAATTAGCAAAAAACAGTTAATTGTTGTTGTTTTGAGAAATTTCAGAATAACATCGCTCAATGTAAGGATGTGAGGACTTTAAACTGTACATCATGTGCATTGTACATATAAACATCAAAAGACTAAGAACATCTGAAGAAACAGCTGAAAACCAATATTGAAGTCCCATGCAGAGGCAATTCTCTAGTATACCATTTGCCCAGACCATATCTGTATTGAGTCATCATCAAAGGCATCATCAATCCAAAAAAGTTGTGAGTTTAGAGCATGTTCTCAAATTCAGACTTGGAAAGCGTTTCATATTTCAACAAGCTAATGCCAAACTCCTATGCTCATACTGTATTCATGAAACGAGCTGGACTTCATGGACCGACCAGCTTGCTTGAACTTTCACCAGGAAAAAGAGATCATTGCATCTGTTTTTATTTACATGATCAGCAGAATCACATCCCTTTGGGATCTCTGCATCACAGACATTGGCATTGGTAACACGTACAAAAAAAAGAAAAAACTCTTCCTCATGAAAAAGGAAAAAAAGTTTTTGTTCAGAAGTTCTAAATCTCTGCAGTGAATGACAGCAGACAGAGTGACAGAGAATTTATTTAGAACAGCTTTTAATATACTTCCCATGGCAAACAAAATAGCCAACCCCCACCTTATCTGAAAGATTTGAATAAATCCCATTTTCCAACAAGAGGTTTTTGCTACCATAATGTTACTCTGCTTCTGTTAACAACAATTCGTAGATCAAGAGTCCGTTTCTTGAGTTTCTTCATGTTTCTTCAATTTCTTCAATTTTCTTCTATTTTCTTCAATTTCTGTCTTGTAAAACCAGTTTACATAAAATGTACTGACATATCTTAAAACCTACTGTGTTTACTAAACTTATTTCTAACTGTCTGAATAATCTTTCTTTCCATGCAGAATCCTTTTCCTTTTAGTGATTTTGGAAAGGAACACCACTGTTTGCAAATTGCCATGTAATTGTTTTAATATTGAGAAGAAGACAGTCTTATCTTCGATGCAAAAATGTCACAGGTTACATTGTTACTGTTGCAACTGTTTAGCTCAGTCCATTTAATTTGTTTGAGTTCTTTCTCCTAGTTGCTGAAACTGTCAGCACCAACCTTAGCAAAAAGAAAGTTATATCCAGCACAGAAGTGTCTCTATATAAAGACTGATGATTAAGCAGTAAGGCATTTGGCTTGCGCAGACATCTAAATTATACTTTAATGAGAAATGCTCAGGTTTTCTGTCCAATACATCACGCCGTGCAGAACCCAAAGGGAAAAGCAATTGCTTGTGTGGAATCTTGAACTCACATTCAGTGCTCAGTGCTAAACTCGGAAAAATGATATTCAATCATTCCTTGATAAACTGTTTCACCTGCTGATAAATTATAAATGTATCTCTGTTAATTGTGTTATTTCTAAATCCATTACACCTTCTTTCATTAATTGTGACTGCTTTCTTTTGCATTTGTCAGCAGTTCAGTAAGTCTGAGCTTGCTTTTTAGACTAAAGTCTGAGCTTGCTTTTTAGACTAGAAATAATATCAACATATTGATTGACTCTTTTAGATTTATGTTGTTAACAGTATGTGTATCAACCAGGGTTGTATTGAAAAAGCATTTTCTTCTTACTTAAAATAATATTTCAAGGGTTGTAGCAAACTAAGCTGATTTGTAGCCAAATGCCAGTTCATTGTACAGTTCGCCATCAGCTACTTCTGCACTGAAGTGGATATGTCAAAAAGATGCTTTGATAAGTCTGCCTTTTCTGTTATGACTGTAATGATAGGGAATTCATTGATTGAGACAAATGACTACAACACTGGCTAGTACTATGTCCAAAAAACAAAACAATGGTAAATAAGAAAATAAATATACAAACATATTTGGCTGATCAAAAACAACAAATCCTGATATTCCTTCCATTCATAATACGTGTGACGTGATAAAGGAAATGTGGTGCATTTTCGTTTTTGTTCACTGAATAATTCATGTAAGTGTTTTTATAAAAATGATGTCCCATGTAAATGCAAGAAGTGCTCTTGGCTTCTAACTTTGCAGTCCTGTGTCCAACTCCAATACAGTTGCTTCGGACTCCAAAATAATTGGAAAGATAAGAATGATAACATACCAAACTCGATAGGTCAAAGCAATAGCTTAGAAAACAATTAGCAATGCCATGGAAGTAGAAGTGGCAAACTATGGCTTCTAATTTTTGGCCATGGTGGATGAGATGCAACCACACCCAAAACATTACTTGGAGTTCTTTTATCTGACTCATGAAGATTGGGTGGAGTGACTTCACTGAAACAATGTGTTTTTCTTTTGAAAACTTCAACTTTCAACTACTGAACTAAGACTATTCCTTTTGTGTCAGTGCTGTTACATGTGTTTTTTCTCCCTTCTTTCAGACATTAAACCCCACAAAATAATTTTCTCCAACACTTCACTTTTCAACCTTCCTGCAGTGTGAAACAACGTGCAAACACACCGAATAACTCCATGAATGGGCATCAGCTTTTGTTACCTTATGTAATGAGACGAGAAACCTAATGAATTGCTCGCCTAATGAATCCCCCGCTGAAAAGGCTCAACAGCCCGTCTGTATCTCCAACAATAGAAACAAACTTCACAGTCAGGGCCTTTTCAATCTTTCTTGTGATCACAAGGACATATCCTCCTTAAAAAACAGTGTGATAGCAAAGATTCGTAAAAGAAATCTACCCCTCAAAACAGTTCTCTTGAACTCCAGACTTCTGTTTCTTTTTGGCATTCTCTTCTTTGCAGAGAAAGCATGGAAAATGCTAGAAAAGCTGAATCAGAGCATTAGGCTTCAGCAAACCGGCTCAAAAGAATTTCTTGTGGCACTAAACAGTGACGGATGTAATCCCACAAAAGAGTAGATGCTTTGATTTTTCTCACAAGCTCTGTACTGTTGTGATCTACTTCCTAATGTATGCAATCAGCTGTATTAGTCATTTTAATCCTTTTTGTCATGTTAATTAAGGGGCAAAAATGACCCAATTACATACCATCATTAGCATGTAAACACGTACAGACACACATGTGATCATGTGGGACTTCCTAAGTGCCCCCTCTCCGTATCCTATAGTCCACATGTGTGATGGAGTCTCTGCTTTTCCTCAAGGTGACTAATTTCATTTCCCTGATTTGACTGACCTTTGCCAGAGTTGTTTTGATGGCAATGATTTCCTGTCCCTATGCCTCAGTTGCTGCAGCAAACAGAGCTAGTGCAATGTCTGCTTTATGTTACTGGCTCTCAGATGAAATGTGAAGTGAGCTGTAAAGAGATCCTAGTGTGTGACTGAGGGTCACAATGCGGGAGCAAGTGAAGTCAAATAGCCTCCGAGACTATATTCCGAAGTTCTGTAAAAATTCTTGTGGTGAGGGTTTCTCAGGTCCTTTCAAATAATTTGACTGTCTGTATCATGAGGTCACTTTTTACTCTGACTTGAGGAGATGCACTTGAATGAAGATGCAATTTGGAAAAAACTATGTTTTAGTAGTGGTCATTGTTGATTTTTCAGGTTCAGAGTGTAATACTCATGACATGCAGTGTCATCAGATTGAAATGAGTTGTGAGATCTCTGACAAGGATTTTATCAATGGAAAATCTTGTGAAACAAGAGCTGTTTAGTGCTCATTATTTTTCGATTGAGCATTTCATATGCAAAACCACTGCCGTTTGCCTTGACCAAGACTGTAACTACTCTCAGATTGCCTCTTAAAATCCTTTTCTTGTTAAGAGATCTTGTTATAGTGTTATTGTCGTTTTGTGGTCACACATTGAACTCTTACTAATCGTATTCATTCATACAAAGTATTTAGTGAGATTGTTGTAAAAAAGATGCATTGAAGAGATAGTATTAAGCGTTTAGCTTTTTGAAGAACATACCACTCTCGTGATGGTGTAGTCGTTTTTATATCTTGATGTTAGACTAAATTCAGCCAACAAATGTGGTTATAGGGGTGTTGCGCACTATGAGGAAGTGTGTGTGTGTTTGTGTGTGTGTGTGCAGATGGATGTTACTCTCTCACAGCAGGTCCCTGCTGCTGGGCTGTGACCCTTGTTAAAGGTTCTGGTGGACATAGTGGTGTTACCACTTCTTTGTGTTACTCCCTTTACAATAAAATCTTATTATGATACTGCTGCTCGATTTCCTTCTTTCTTCCAAGCTCTGATTATTGTTGCTCCCCACCATCTCCTCTGGATTCTCACAGTGGGGACGTAACAGGGTATATGGGATGCACTGCTGGCTACTGCCAAGCCTTTAGTCTTCTCTATCACCTGATGACAAGGGAAAGGATGTGTTTATTGAAGTGAAAGGAAATGCCTGATAGAGGCCGTGGAGCTTAGAGTATTGATCCATTTCAGCTTCATTTGTCAGTTACTTGCACTTAAAATTTTCTCCCAAAGTTTTAAGAATGCCAGAGCAGGTATTATTTTTTTCTCATTTTGGATGGACTGAAGGCATACTGGTGAATGCTTTTTACCATAATGGGGTATGAGGGCTTTAAGGTATGATCTGCAAAACTTTGTTAGTTTCATGCAACCTCAGCTTTAGATTTAGCTGAATCAGAAAACCTTTCAGACCACAGGCTGGTCTTTATAAAAGGCACAATAGTATGATCTGATGGTAATGTTTTGGTTTAAGAAGGTGTTGGTCTTGCACACCCTGAACTAGTTGTTCAATAAAGTTTATAAAGTAATCCCTCTTAATGCAGTGGTTAATGCATGAGAAATGCAAACATTTCTCATGGGCTTTTGATTCAATATATGGTTAAATTCTTACCATACACAGATCATTTTACGAATAAGATCACATTGATGTTTAACTTTATGCAGGGGTAGTGGTCACACAACCACCCACAATTTTAACTGCAGGAACATTTTTGCGGTCTTCAGACAATTCAGTCTTATTAACAAAGGAGAATGCCAGATTATATTTCTGACCATCCGTCTATCCTTTGCAGTCAGTGAGATTCCTGGACTCTGTGCATTACCATACAACCCACGGGAAAGTGTCTTTAACAAAAGCCCTGACTGTGAAATTAACCTGCATGACAAGTATCCTTATTATTCTAAGACCCAAGACCCAAGACCCAAGACTAAGAAAGAGGTGCGGTGGTTTTTGGGGCTGGCCGGCTATTACTGGCCATTTATTCCCAACTTTGCGAGGCTGACCAGCACCTGACCTCACCTGAAAGGGTGCCTCAGATTTGGTCCAGTGGACAGAGCTGTGCAAGGTGTCGCTTGAGAGGGTAAAGCAGACCCTCTGTGGGGAGCCTCTTCTCCACATACATAACTTCTCTCTTGCTCCCCTGTGCCTTCCCCACACCTCCCGTCCTGCAGCTGAGCACCACGCTCCACAATCTTCTTGTCTGGCATGTTTCACCCCAAAATGCTGATCTGCATGCAAATGTCTTTTTAAATGTCTGTTTTTTTCTGGTCAAGAGTGAGAACAGAAATCATTCTTCCTTTTCTAATATGGAAAGAACAGTTCCGGCACAAATATTTATTTTAAACCTTTGAAACACCTTGCCCAGTATCAGTTCATCTGTCTTGTAACTGAAGTTATAATTACTTAAAAGTTAAATTTCAGGTCTTCTTGTCTGTTCAGTAGGACAATATTATTAATATTGAGTAGTCAGGAATTTAATTTGAATTTAAACAAAGCAAGGCATATGGATGAACTTGAAATGTTTTGTCATTGTCACAGTAATGCACACTTTTCCCTAGATTTGTGGCCACCATAATAATGGCTTTCCTATTACATCTTTCTTTTTGCTTCTAATGCTACAGTGTTCTTTTTTTGAGCATCAGTTCTTGGACTCCTTTGGCTTTGATTGTGGCCATCACAGTGATCTAGCTGAGATGATTTCAAGTTGCCATTGTCTGCGAAAAATAAAACTGACACATTCTTGCAGCCAACGTTTTTGGAACTTCAAAGCTGAACATGTAATGTTGGAAAAAATAGAAATTTTTCATTTTCCATTACACCCAAAACTGTCCTTCAGACAAAAAATACTCAGTGGGTTAACTTTTCATGCAATTAGAAATCATTTGTCATTCCATTCAAAGAGAACTGGGCCTCTTCTGATCATGAGGGAAACTACATGTGCCGTGTGGAAATTACATAGATCAGTACTGTAGAAAGATTTTTTTTACCCTTAATCTAAGTAATAAAACCTTGAAATATGTACGGCTCAACTACTTCAGCATCCAAGACGAAGTTATGTTGCCTTGATTTAAGCCCGATCATTCACCATTATCTGCATAAGAATCATTACCACGAGTTACTATAGTTTTGATTTCTACACTGAACCAAGGGACAGCAGCAAAAAATAACTAAATTAATTCATTTAAAAAACAAAAAAATGGCCTCTGTGTCTTGCACACAAGACCATCGTACTTGGACATGAAAGTTGATGGGTGAAGTAAACTCGGGGGAATTTCATTAATTTCAAGTCAAAAGAGAAGCATTCTGAAAGACTAGTTTAATTTCTGTCCTGACAGTTGTACATCCGTGTGCTCTCCCGGGCTATTGCGGCTTTGTGGTGCAGACCTGCTACCTTACTGACATACTGTACAGGATAGTTAATACACCCAATAGTACAAGTCAAATGCAGAGGGAGTGGCTTCATATTTTAGCTTGCTACTCTCACCAGTGGTTTTTAAAGAAAACTTCTCTACAAACCCTTACATCAACCAGGGGAAATAAATATTTTGTTTTAACCAACAGTGGAGGACAATTCTTATTGTCCATAATTAATTATCAGTGTAGTCAGCAGTTAATTCAGTGACTTACACTAATATCAAGGTGCTGTGCTTTAAAATGAAAAATTTCAGTTTTATTCAATAAGTACCAGGTGTTTTGAGTGGGAGTCCAACTTGAAAGTTTTATCACATAATTTAGTGTTTAGAGTAAATATTGTTGCCTGCTTCTGTCCTCCTCCTGATGCATGCAGATAAGGAAAGTTGGAGGATGCGTTCTGGGGTATATTCAAGGTTATGAGAGCATGACCTATTTGGTCATTGTGGTCTGAGGACTTGCAAGAGGCTTCCCAGAGGAATTAAACACATACTGATTTTACCACAAAAAAGACCTGTCCTCTTGACTCAGCTGTCACTTTGTACATATGGGTGCACTCAGAAAAACTAAAGCCCCAGAGAAAACTGATCATGCATGTACAGTAATCAGAGAATGCTTTTATGGGCAGTGTAACCCTTTGAACCTGGTGTAGCTTTAACAAAGAATCAAATGCCAAACCTTTTTCAGACTTTGGTCCAAACTTTGTGTTGAATTTTTCATTGAATTTTGGATGGAAATAGATATCACAAATCAATGACACAACCTTTAATTCTTTGGTTTCAAAGACAAATATGGATGACATCAAAGTCCGTGTTTTTTCACAACGTGGCCAAGAAGGTAGGGGTTCAGTTTCAAAATGTTCAAAACTAATTGTAGTTTGAGTTATCTGATTATCCAACTGATCTCTTAAACTAAGTTTGTATGAGAATTTGAATACATCAGGGTTTGTGGGTCCTAAAGAATTGAAGAGATGTACACTTGTGCACTGTATGCTATCTAGACATCTTGTAAAATTTAGATTTGGACATCTGGGCCCACTTCTCAACGCCATGGACAAAGTATGAAAATGTACTGCATGAGATCTACTTTGTACTACAACTACAATTTAAGTACAGTTTTGGTGTCTGGGAAATGAGGAACAACACAAGCTGTTCTCATGCTGGCAATGTCTTTAGCCTCAAGGAATACAGCTGACATTGCTATTCAGCTAAGAATTGAGGAGAAACTGTCATCTTTTATCCCAAACTTTTTGACAGGAGGCATGAAATCATCAAATCTGCGGCAACTTTTATAATGAAGAATCTAGGGATTTATTCAGCTGTGTAGAGCCCTAAGTTTCACCAGAGGTTAAAGACTCTAGAACTGCTGTATAGGCTGTAATTACAAGCTTCACGGTAGAGAAAAAGCAACAGCTCACATTCCAGGTAAATTAATCTGAGTAAAGTTAGTTAACTAGATGTCACGTGCCATTCCTGGTCTTCCATTGGGACTTGATTGTCTGACTCATCAAAATGCAGAATGAAAAGACAACGCAGATTAATTTCTTCATACAATTTTTTATTAAAAATTGCACAACTGGTCTATTTTCATTTGAATTTGTCAATGAACATGTATAAGCCAAATGACAATAAGTTGAATTCAGGCCAATGATTCACACCGCAAGGCTTGTTAATCTTAAACTGGAATTGGCAGTAATTAATTGCAGTTACGTCTTACTTTGAGATGTTTGACAATTTCATTAGTGTAATGTGCTCTTTAATTGAACAGATCTGTGTCAGTGTGCAGGAAGCCCATAATAAGATAGAGCCACAGGGCTAACAAATAAACATGTCTAAATATGACGTCCCTGAAGACTGAATTACCCAATTGCATGACATTAACTGTGGTTTTGAATGCACAGTCCAGAGAAGTCATGTGCACTACTGGAAGCATTAATCTTTTCCAAGGGACAGGCTTGCCACAGCACCTGCAATATTACAGCTTGTTTATCTGTCTAACTTTAAACTGTCAGCTCCACATTCTCTTAGCAGGAAATAACCAGTGAGTGACAGCTAAGTATATTAAATTTTAGTGCCCAGGATTGGCAACTTAGTGAGATAGGGCTCTAATCGGGGGCCGGCAGTGGCGTTCTTTTACATTGAGTCCATGCAGCCTTGGCTGATAGCAATAATCTTTAAATGGAGGGCATTTCCTTTTTTCGGAACTCCACTGACCACAGCTGCAGCTGCCATTCATCTGTATAGGGGAAAAAAGGAAGCAAAAAGCAGAGGTGAATCAATTTTAGATAGTCTCAATGGAAGGAACTTTTTTGGCATAGGGGTAAAGAAAGGTAAACTGGGAACAGTGAGTGTGTTGGGGATACAGCGCTGCAGACCATTAGGTCCCTGATCAGGACAGGACATGAAGTCTCAGGACACCACTCAGCTAGGCACTGCACATATCAGACTGTGTACCATCACAATTCAAATATAATGTATCTTTCATTGAGGGAAAGCAGTGGTGACTGGTGGTTGAGCACAATGTGACAATGTTTAAACTTAGCCACAGCCCCATATCTTTGGTCTGGATGAACTCATCCAGTCTAGCACGAACAAGCTAAGACTTGCTTGAATTTTATTCAAGGACTACAAAATAGCTGTCCAAAACGTTGGTAAGATAAATTTGGGCCAAATAAAAAGTCTAAATGTCCTCTTCCATCGAGGATCCCTCCAAACACTCTCAAAATAGGATTTTTGGGATGGGGATAAAATCCCAATAGCGGTAGGTATTAATTCTGGGAAAAACACACATTTTCAGAGTAAAGTTAATTTTGCTCTACTGGAGAGAGAAAGAGAATTCCAAATAAGGTTAAAAAAAAGAGAAGATGTAGAGAAACATTGTATATGATACATTCCTCAAATATATATATGGGATTATTTGTGGTAGCTAAAAAAGATTTAAATTTATTGATAACACAATACTGTGCTCCAATCAGTAAAACTGTTTATTTTGACTGAATATGCAGTCATCTATAACACTGTGACCTCCGGCCGTTGAAGTGAAACTGCCTGGTCCTCTTGTTTCAATGCAATTCTTTGCTGTGAAAATCTGTATCCTGAAGCTCATTGAGCTAAATCTGACACTCACCACCTATTTCAAAAAATCAAATCTGAGCAGCGAGATCCAATATGGCTAGAGCACTCCCCCTTATTTTACAAGCCTTCATTTGCAGAATGGCAACGGTCCTTAACTGGCCTCCAACATCTGCTAAATTAAGTATATGATAAGCATCGTTGCAAAGTTGCCCAATGATATGTTTGACAAGTGTAATGGTATTAGGCATAGTTTGAATCTATGTGTGCCACTCTTTTTTTATTGTAAACTTTTTAAAGGCATATTCTATGTTTTGCTTACAATGGTGAGCCACCTCAATATTCTGGGAAAGGCTTTGGTGATAAGATTCTTCTGTTGTCCATTATGAAAACGTGCTGCAAAAGACTAATGAATACAGAAAGTTGTTGATGAATTTTACATCTTTAAAATCCTCTTTTTGGCAGTGCATGTTGAGTATATACCCTCATAAGACGTACACAGTCTGGTAAAATCACTGCAGTCATTGCTCCAAAACCAGACAATTGGTTTTGTTCTCTCTCAATGGTTTTAACTGTTTTTCTTTTATTGACCTGACACAAGTAATAGAGGCAATTCTGATGTTTTCTTGTGACTTGAATGCAGAATTATGGTAACATCTCCATTGGATTGTTTTTTTCTGGAAGTTACAATCACTGTGATCAAAGGCTATAGAAAAATGTCAGTAAACCACTGCACTCATAAAAACCCATTTCAGATTTGCCACACAGTATTTGCAATACAATGGAATAATCTTCAAAATTGTACCCCTTTTATGTGTAACTTAGATACTCTGGCACAGAACCCTCCAAACTTAGCTGTCATTGGCATGAATCTTGACATCTCATTTAAAATGATATGATTTCCCCTCACCCGAATGTCACTGCTGCCTTTTTCATAAATATGCTGTACATTCAGTCCTCAGGGAGAGTGAGGTGTCTTTTCCAAAGTGAGCACTTGAGTTCGTCTAAGTGTCAACCCGCAGACTATTAAAGCACTGTCAGGGTGGAGGTTTCAGCAGAAAGCTCATACTATTATGAGTCGCCTGTGGCTCTCTGAGGGGCTTCAACAACTGGCTGCAGAATGCCAGGTGATTTAATATGGCTTGAAGAAAGCGGGTTATGTGGATAATCCTCTCACTCTCGCATACATGAACGACCTCACTGTATTCTTTATGTCATTGTTCCATATTCTCTAAGCTGTTGGGGGATGGACTTCTGGGAGAAAACAGTATTTTAGCAAAAATAGAAAAAGAGGGTTTATTAGAAATTCCTCCTTTATGGTTAGACTTTTCCATTAAAGGATATGTTTATATAATGGCTTTAAAGAAGAAAATCTGTCTTTTTTTACCCCCAATATCATTGGATTCTGCATGACATATATTTTTCTAATGTTTTCTGGTAAATCTAAGACATTTAAATGATGTATAAACACCCTAAGGGTAATTCATAGCTAAAAATACCTTCATCACATGGACACATTAGTTTTTTTTTCTATAACTGGTGCTCCTCAGATGTGATTAATCATGTTGAACATTGCATTACTTGCTGGCCATTTATGAAACTGAAGATGAGAGAAACACTTTTAAAGAAAGTTATTTTAAAAACTCTCATTATGTTTTTGTTATATTATGAAGAATAATACTCTCAGCTTGGCAAATGTCATTGATAAGCCGGTTAGACACTATATTTGGATAGACTGTGTTTCCTGTCAAGGGAAGAAAATTTTGACAGGCTTTTGAAGATTCATCTCAATCAGTGATCAAAGAACCATCAAGCTTGTGATTAATTTTTTGCATTACCTGTTCTTTGTCTCTTTCAATTGATTTACACTTAAAAACCTTGGATTATTTATTTGTATTTAAAATGCAGTTATCATCACCATCAGTCCTGATAACACATGGATTTTTTTAGTAACAAGCCAGCATAGTAAACAGTGCATACACAATATAACTTGACTTGAAGACTAAAACACCAGATTCTTCATAAATTGAAACCCTTCCCCCTTTTACCTTAGATATTTCAAATAATGAGGAGTTTCTCTGACTCTGCTGGAGGTATAGGAATTAAATACCTGCATAGGGGCTAAAACACCCTCACGCTTCAGAATTCATAATTTTTCTGGAAAATTGCAAGTTTATATAAATCTTGGCCATCAAGTCCCTCACCAGGGAACATGTCAAGCTTGTGTCTGAGGCCCTTAAAGCGGCTATTGTGCTTTGATCCTGCTGAGTCTAGCAAGCTGGCAGGCTATGGGACTGACTCAAACTTTTGGCCTGTGATCACAGGTCTGCCTTAAGGGGCAGAGGAAGACAGGTTTCATGGCTAAAATGACAGGAAGCATTGTCCATCAAGTGACATTCAAAGTAGAACTAATTAGTTTCACTGGAAGAATTGACTGTCACATTAAGGTTTTCATGCTACCTCAGAGGCTTTCTAATAATGCCCAGAATACCTAGAAAATGAACCCCTCAAAATAACTTTTTTTTAGCTGACAAATAACAACTTCATATTAACACCAGAAACATAAGCAGGAATTTTTTATTTTATTTTGAGGCCTGATTTTATTTGATAAGAATTGACGTCTGAATCCTACTTTTCTCTCAAACATCAGAAATGTCAGCAGACGGTAGAATTACACTGACTCAAATGGCATGCAGACAGATGGATTTCAACTGAGGTGTTTTATTCTAATGAGCTAACAAGAGCATCTCGCCCAGCCCCAGCTTTAAAGACATTCTAGGGCTTTGAGCTGGTATTTCCGAACAAAGTGGCATGGAGCAAAGCGTCAACTGAGTTCAAAATTGTGATCCTGACGCCACCAATGCAGGTTTCTGAGGTGTCTGAGTCCGTTTGGCCAAAATAAAATAAAAAAATCCCACAGACTGGAGCATGACTGGGAATATGAATCAAATATATTTTTACATGTGGTCAGCCCAGAATAATAGCGGGATGTTTATGCATGCCTTATTAATTTGACGTGGTATGATGGCACGGGCAGGTGCTGCCAGCAGGACAGAAGTGTATAAATAGGGATGAGAGGCCATTTGGAATAGCAACAAGGCCTTGGGAACATGACTTGGCATCATAATAAATTCCTCTTTAAGGGATCTCCATCTTATTTTAACCAGTTGCTCCTTCATGTCGAACCAGGTTTGCTTACATACATAAACAGGGCTTTTTCTTTTCTGACCCAGTCCTGGTTCCATCATATCTATTCATTTTAAATATTTCCAATCTCAATTTTTTTCTTAGAATTATGTTGTCAGATTGGTTTCAATGACACAACAGGCTTCAGAGAGACATATGCAGTCACATCATTGATTAGAACTGCTGGCTGATTTTTCTGATTTTGGTGAGACTTTTTTTTTATGACAACATAATGGCTTTAAAGTAGAATAGTTTGCGCACTGAACTGGCCAACCTGCAGTCCACAATTGGCAAGACAAAAATCGGACAACATTCCTTTCACTATTTGTGGGCTGGCATTGAAAGTAGAAGGGGTGCTTCGCAGTGCCAAAAATCTTCCAACTGTTTAGAGACATCCCGCTGCCATCAGATTAAAAATCACCTTCTATTTTTCATTAAATCAGAAAATATCTTACTTTTAAGGGTTTTCATTTCAGTTTTGAGAAGAGAGGTATACGAGAAGTACTGCTAAGGGCACATAAATAACAGACACATGCCCCATGTAGCCTCTATGAGTTCCCACTGAATGTGTAAATAAACATGGGGTGCTAAACAGGGTTTAATGATTACGTTTGTATGAACAAAGTTGAATGTTTTTTCTTTATGTTTACATGTGATTTGTACTCTCTAAACCCCACTGGCCAGTGAGTCAAACACATTGTATTGAATCGCCTGCACAAACCCTAGATTTAACAGTGACATGGCACAAACAAGAAGTTAACCTGAAGCTGAATGAATCGAGTTAATAGTATTGCAAAACCTTTAGTTTCTAAATAAATACCACGCTACCAATGCACAGTTAAGCGGTGAACACCAGCTGTGTCTCTGGTGACACACAAGTGTTCCCATGAAGCACAGATAAACATGTCACCTACCCACCTCTGGACAACTTTTTTGTCTGACGAAACACGCTGCCTTCCTTTTGAATTTTTTTGACACTTTACACAGCCCATATTTGACAACTGTGGCAGAGCTGTCACAGAAACAACAGCGTTTAATATGGCTAAACCATTACATTTTGAATTTGACAAGGTTTCTTTTTTTCCCCTTTCTGGTCTTGACGCAGACAGATAGTTAATGTTCTGTGAACACATTTCTGCTAAGCAGTCAATAAAGAGGAAAGCTTTAATCAGCATCAACAAGCTTTCATCCACAGTCATATTAAATTCAGTGAGTTCAGTGAGATGCAAATTAACCTAATGTGATTGCAAAGTAAATAAACATCAGCGAGTGATCCGAGTGTAGTGAAATGGGCAAGTCAGTTTTACATTTATGTCAGCTTAATCCATTGCAAATTTAACCTCTTGAACATGTGAGATGCCTAAATGACAGACATGACCAAAAGCACAAACAACTAGGTGTAAGGTCCCCCTTTGAACTTGTGTGTCGGCATAATTTCCTACACGATCTTTTGTTTTGACAGGGTTCAAACCTCCCAAGAGTTAAGCACAAACACAATCATTCTTTACATTGAATTTTCTCAATGAACCAAAGGCTGAAGGGAGCAACTGAAACGTGTTCACTCAAAACACAAGGCTGATAACTGCAGGCATTATCAGCCCCATTACAAGTGCTCATATAGTTTAATAGATTTGGTTAGTAGATACTCCAAGCACCTACTGGAGACATAATTACTCTTCCGCTCTTGCAGACACCCTCTAAGAAATCAAATTAATTAAACACATGGGAATTGATTGACTCGATCCATGTCTGTCTTTCAAGCTTATTCTATCCTGATCTAAAGAAACTTTTAAGCAAATGTCTTTATTCTCTTTGCGAGTGACAAGTGGTCCTTTGTACGGTAAAAATGCTGCTTTAAAGCATATAATGTTGCTTGATGTTGCTACTCCCTTAGATATTTAGCTCTTTTAAAAAAAAGTTTAAGAGCTCATTACATTTCTGACCACAGGCCTCAGAAAAATTGAGGATTTTGGAATATGAAAACCCTCTCAGACTCAGAACTAAATTCTCTGTAAAGATAAAGTTGTCGCTTATAAAGGAGGGACACTGATTGCATCGTTGAACCAACGCATGTAAAATTTTCTGGCATGGTACTTTCATTCCTGCAAGTGAATTCCACCATGTGAGAAAAAAGGTTGGGCTCCAAGGAAGGTCATCTCCATCTTCTGCTTTGGTGTATAAGCCACATAAATGATGTATGCACACATCCAGTTGAGCCCTGGCTCGCCAACGCCACACCCTATCATCCACCCCCATGCAGCGGCCCAGATAAACACATGCACAGATGAACCCTTGAGGTTATCCTCCTGGATCCCTTAGGGAACACGTCAAGGAGATTACTCCTTAAATTAATATGCAAAAAAATGAAAAAAATGAAGCGGGGAGAGGTAACAGGAATGCGGGGCAGACAGTGTCAAGCTTGGCTACTATTTCAGCGCATAATGATGTCATCTCAATGCTTGATCACTTAACAATTGAGTGACTGTGACTGGTAATCTAGCTACTGCTTATCTTGTCACAGAGGTCACACGGGAAGAGAAAGTGCTGGTGAAAGTGAGCGTGGAAGAGAAAAACAGGATGAAGGGCAGACGAAATAAGCTACAGAGAAAAAAAATGGTTGCATGTCACTGCCAGAGACCGGTGAGTCTTTTAACTCTTGTAATTACCCTCTTAGAAGTCTCAGAAGAGTGATAGGGCTGGTGAGGGTTATAGGAGCTGGGGGGTAGTCTACACAAACGAGTGCAGTGACGCCTTGGAACACCAGTACCAGTCTATACAGAGCCAAAGCATTGATCAAGCTCACATCTAAATGAACTGAAGGAAAGGCGACAAGGTATCACCTTTCTCTGCTAGAGTTAACCACAGACAGTGGACTCACTGCATGTCTGAAGAAGACAGGTTTTGGCAACATGTGGGCTGTCTGACAGCAAAGATAGGTCCATTAGAAAATTCACAATTATTATTCTGCAATGTTTTAAATTGGTTGAAGAATTTAAAGTCATTTGTTGGAAGACCGATAGGGCTGAAAATAAGTTAAAACAGTCAATGCCCATAGAAAACCTTGATTCTGGAGGATAAATTCACATGATATTAAGAGATTTCAAGAAAGCAAAAAAAGTATTAAAACGTCCTGTGAATGAGAAATACACCCTGTTTTGCATTCATCAGTGGTCCTACATTACAAATGAACCATTTGATGATTTCAAACAAATGCGTTCCACCACCATTGTTGCAGCAAGCTAAACAACTTTAAAAAAAAGGTATGTGAACATGATTTGAACATGATCAAGATTCCATTTTAGGCTCTTTCATATATACTTGACAGTTCACTAAGATTCCCTTTGTGATAAATCTAGGCTTCTTGTCTAGTGGATTAAGGATTCAAAGGACTCTGTGCTAACCATTATCCTTAGGCAATGATCTAATATTGGAGACTGGAGCCTTAGCTCATATTTCTTGCTCCTCACTCGGTCCCTCCCTTTACATGCGCATACATACATATCGTGTCCTAATGTCTACAGACAGATTCTGAATATTTGCATACAATGTCTATCAATGCAGTTTTAAGATAGAAACATGGATTATTTGATGCTCATCCTCTCTAGCAGGCAGATCCACAAAGGCAACTACAACAAAAAGGCTTTATCCTTTATTGGGATTGTTTATCAAAAAGAAAAATGATCACTTGTCAGGCAAATAAATAAAGACTTTCTCGGTAACCCAATAATGAGACATGCTGATGGAAGATAATGATGAGGAAGAAAATATGCTTCTTAGTCACGGTGTTTAGTCATCTATTGTAGATATCATCAGTTATCAGCCGCTTCCTTTGGGATCTCACCCCATTTAGCTAAAAGACGTCTTAAAGAAATCTCTGATGAGTATTAATAGCCAGTTAACATATCTTAACTGGGGAGATGCTTTTGGGATTATTTTCTGGCAGAAGATATAGGATTGACACCAACTAGTTGCTCTGGAAATTATCCATCCTCTATAAAATTTTCCACCACAAAAGACATTTAAATCAGGCATCCTGGCCCTCTTTTAAGTAAGTGGTAGAAAGGTGATATACTAACAATACTGATATTGACCATAAAAAGAAAGACGTGACCATAAAACCCTTTTAAGTAAGAAAACGTAGTCCGTGTACTGATGACATTCAGAAACTTAAAGCATTCAAACTTTTCCTCAATGCTTTGGTGACAGAGCTGCAGACAAAATTATTTAGAAGATGGAACTTTTTTTTCACATGACACACATCTGACTCGAGCTGTCTTCTTATTGGCCAGATATTCAAATGCCATGAACAAACTCCTTGATTGCTGGAAGGCTTAAACACTCCAAGACACTCCTCTTTTGCTAGAACATTTGGAAAGTGTGGGCCAGTGATAAGAAGGAAGATTCTCTAAACTGCTCCTGATAGCTGAACAATTAACTAATGGTTGCCGAGCACTCACCATACAAAGAACGTGCTGATCCTCAGTAAAATATAACGTTTCTGGGATTAATGTACCTCCATCAAATCTGTCTTCCGCTATATTTCCATGAAGATGAAATGAAACACTGTAAGACCCACAGTTGCAAATATACAGCAGGATTGGGAAGTTTGCAGGTGGAGTGGGTTTGAGTCTTGATGACTGGACCTAAAAAAAGTTTTTCTACCCAATAGCGCTGTGTGGACCCATTAACAATGTAAAAGTGGTCTTGAGAATTTTTTTTCTTTTTCCTGGACCGGAGAGATTCAGGTGAGATGAGCTTGTTCCTTATGTGTGTGGTCCGCAAGACAATCAAACTGAGGAAGTGTGGCAATGTCCTGCTTTTCCCCGAAATTCTCAACACACTCAAAAAGGTTAAATCTGTAGATATTCTTATCCTGTAATGAAGAGCTTCATTGCATGTAGAGTATTTTCTAAATTCCATTGGAATGTGTACAGTGAGTAATGAAATGGCTTCACTGAACAAAATGATACTTTTTTTAAACTGATATGCTTTGATGACTGCCTTTTCAGGTGGAACTGTAGGAAGCACATAATGTTTGGTTAAATGAACAGCTATTTTTTATATTTCTCTGGAAATGAGGAATTATCAAATTTCCAATGTCAGGTTCTTACCTGATCTGTTTTCTGTATCCAGAGAAAATAATCCTTCTGTACTTTTTAAATCTGTGGATAAAACCATGTTTCCATTCAGTAGGGGATCATATGTTGAGGATAAATTCAGTGGGTTAGGCTTTCAGAGTACAAGACATATTTTTTTTTATATTGTCAAGTGTATTTTTCCAGATATTAGTTGGTTATGCTTATGTGCATTTCCTTGTTATGGGTTTTATGAAAAATTGATCGTTACTGTTAGATGGTGGAGCCTAGGAAGGATTTGGTGCGAGGCTATAAAAGACAGCCAGTTAGAATTAGATGGTTTGGGTTGCTATGATCTTGAGCTGCATGCCTGCAGAGGTTGGGCAGTGTTTGGGTTCCTGTTCACTGGTTGGTCTGCATTGACTCTCTGCCTCAAGCATCCTCGATGAGCAGCCGCTACAGGCCATCCTAAGAGATCCAAAGTCAAGAATAGGCCAAGAATTTAGGGTGTTACCTGAGTTAAGCTAAAAGAGAATGGGGTAAAAAATTATTTGCCAAATTTCTTTTAAAGGAAACTGTGGCTCAGTTAAAAAGCTAGGGCTCTCATAATGGCAGGGAGTGGAGCTGACACAGACAAATTAAGAAGTAGGTTAGTCAAAAGTTGTCAAGCAAATAGTTGCTTAGCTTGCTTGTTGCTTTATCTAAAAGGGCCTGGCAAAACTGTTGTCTCTTTCCATAATCAGCCAGGAAAGTTGAACTGTTTTGACATGTTCAAATGGGGAAAAATGACAGATGTTTCACAGACATGTCTTTATATTGACACATAAGTATATGGAAAATAGGCACAAGTTCAGGTTTTTGTTTTGAGGCATTTGAGTAACGTTTTTGTTGAGAAGTAAGACAAGTCATCATAGCAACATGGAAAATCTGAAATAAAGGCTTGGCTACAATAACTGATTGTAAATCTAATTCCATAAGCTACTGAAGAAAAGGCAGTAACAGTGCCACTTGCAAAGTAAAAAAATATTTTTATAATCATATTTGCTGTCAGTATTTTAGCTTTAGAATCTGCCTACCTTGCTGTTCTTTCTACTTGCTGCAGCTTCTGTGTTTGTTTCATCGCTTCCAATGACTGACTTCCTGAAATTCGACTTTTAAAAAGTTCAGCAAACCCACTTTTGAGCTGTTTAATATTTAAGCAGATTTTTTTGTCATTGATTTCCAAGATTATTAACATTTTGAACAACAAATCACTGGTCGAATTCAGTGACTGGTCCTGAGTTGTGACAAAAAGCAAATCGACTTCAGTTCTATTTTATCTATAATAACGATGTTTAGCCTTTTTTATCTTGACTGAAAAGGGTAGAGGAGTGAGAATGAGTGTTGGAGAGGGAGAAAGGAAATACAACAGGCATTCACTAGTCAGTCCCCCAGGTCTTACACCAACCTACCCTGGCATTATATTGAAATATTAAAGGTGAGGTAGATGCACACCGACATATCGTAAAACCTGTCACTCCGATCACAAAGGCACTGAGGTGAGTGGAGGATGGAGAGGACGAGCAAGAGGAAGTGGGTGGCGGAGAAGGGAGGGGGAGGATTTTTGGGAAAGTATACTTAGAAGAAGCAAAGAAAGAAAGGGACTCGGGGGGGATAAGGGGGGTAAGGCTGCCAAGACGCAGTGGCTGAGGAAGTCACAGTACAACAAGCAATCAAAATGTCTAAGCCACCCCAGAGAAACGTTGGCGAGGAGGACAAGTGGAAAGGAATCGTATTGACACCGTGATGAGGGGGAAGAATGCCTGGAAACTCACATGCGGAAAGAGATTGAGAAAGCAAGGCGAGATGTTAAAACAGGGGCAAATTTTGTGTCCCGATCATGGATCCCACCCCCCTTTTTTTTGTTATTTTTTATGTGATTTGATGGCCAAGCGCACACACATAACTGCTGTCACTTTGCTGGACATGGTTTGTTGAGAAGAGAAAATGAGATTGCTGAAAAAGAGGTAATAATGTCTGTGTTTCTAATCCCAGTTTCCCTCCATTCACCATCTCATTACCAACTCTACTGTTCAGGATTAGATGAAAATGCAGTCCTTCTGTCGTGTGCGTTAGTTTAAGCTTCTGCATTCTTTTTTTACCTGCTAGTTGGGGCCCTCACTGCTAACCCAATGCATGTTTGAGATTCATGCTGTTGTCTCACTAACAATCCCACTGTGCTGGTCACCCAACCATCAAGTCACAATTGATGTTGCACTGACAGGGACAAGATTTTCATATGGTTTTGACTCACAAACAAGTGTGGTTTGTTGGAGCCAGCGGTACCACTGTTGAGAGTTCAGGTGCAAGTCATTGGGGGTATGGGGAGGGGGAGGCTTCTTTTTAGCCAAAGTCTCTGTGTACTATCAAAGTACATAGAGATTATCATACTGTATCGCTATCGTACTCTGCATAAAGTAGCAGAAAGCTATTTATGCTCATCTTGAAAAACAGTTGAATGCCTTGCATCATCACTTCTTTACCACCTATCAAAACCACCTGGTAGACTTCTGAAAAGAGGATGTTGAGACTTTGATGGATACCATCAAACCGATCTTCTGCTTCCTATGAAACAAACTGCCTACAAAGTTTAAGTCTTTCCTTTGAACTTCTACCTGGTCTACAACGATTTTTAGAAAAAAAAGCAGATGTAACAGCCTTATTACACAGCTTTGAATACATCAATTTTTCTATGCCTACCATATCTGTCAGGATGGGCTCAAGGCAGGACTCAGACGTTGTCTTGTTGAAAAACAAGATGGCTTGGCAACTTGAGATGATGGTACATGACCCAAATGAAGGTTCATGAGCAAGTAGGTTAGGGCCAAAAAGACTGCTGTAAGTTATTGGCAACAGTAGAACCATAAAGAATGTGAAAAGTAGAAAGAGATTAAAAGCAAAGATGCCACACTGGTTTACTTTGTGGAACTAGAAAATAATTTTCAAAAAAGGAAAAAAAATGTGCCCTGCAAAATGAATGGAGAAGTAAGGACAACTCCATGATTTATAATCCAGAACACGAGATAGAAATCAGAACAGAGTTAGTTGCACTTTTACAACATCAAATCCCTGACACTTTTTTACCTGAATGACCTTTCAAGTGAACAATGCAGGAGGCAATTTGAGGCCTAGTATCTTGCAACAACAGGATAAGACAAACTGGGAAGTGAGGTTTCAAACTATCAGTCTTCAGACAGGAAGGAAACTTTAGCTACGTCAAACTCATGTGACTAATCTCATCTCGCATTCTTTGACAAAAAGATTTCTAAAGGATATCAAAGTGCAAATTCTGACTTTGTTTTTTCTAAAACTAGTGCTCCATTTCTGGAGTAGTTCTCTCTGAAAGCTGTGACCTCATCACCCCTCAGGAGATTAGCACAGCAGGAGATCAAGGACTAATGATAAAGACCTGAACTCTCGATTACAAATTATTTTGCTGAAGTGGCTCTCAAGCCTAACTTCATTTATGACTACAACTGTGAAAGGTTATCAGCAGGAACTTGGCAAGTGTGTACCAAAAAGTGCCCCTTGGCAGTAATGTAAGAGGCCTGAAAAATAAACCTCATTCAATTATGTTTGGAGTCTAATTTTCAGCTTTTGACGTTTTTGAAGTTTTTTTTAATCGTCTGCTATGTACATATGCACCAAGTATTTGTCAAATATTTGAGAGTTAAAAGAGACAAACAGGCTGCTTTTTTTGTGTTTTTTTTTGTATTTTTCAATATTCTTTTCCACTTTGTTTTCTTTCCTTTTTCTCCTGAACCAGATACGAGTTTACTTGTCTTAAAAAATTATGGAAACACATTTTTTTCTCACTCGTTTGTTGTCCATTGACGTTGCAACGTCGAAGACATACGTCTTCAAAATTAGCTGAGTTTATTAATTTAATGATGATAAATAATTCACTGGTTCTGCTTTTGCTCACATTTATTTACTGTGATTAACTATTACTGTTAGCAGCATGAAGTGGACAACAGAAAATAACAATTTGGCAGTTCAGAAAAATACAATCTTTTCCAAGTGATCTAGTAAACAATTTGGACAAAAAATATTTTTGTTGAAAACTTCAAAATGAAGTTGCCCTGTGAGATATGTTATAGTATACTTTTAAACATATATTTATCATACCAGTCATAGATCATTTATAATTAAGCAAGTCCCAATTACCTGTTATTGATAATGCTTGCATACATGCTCATTTATAAATATTTTATAATTGTTGTGAAAAAGGGTTTCTGAATGTGGCTAATTAAATTCATTAAACTTGAAGAGCTCATTACTTTTTGTTAGAAATGTTCTTGGGAGAAAAATCATCTGTCGTAGCTAATTGCTTCCTGTGAAGTGGTTGTATTTAACCAAGATCAATAATAATCACAAATATTATTATAATCACATCACTATTAATAATAATGGTGATGATAAAAAAAAAATGAACTCATTCATGAATACCGAATACCATAATAACACGTTAAAATAAGATGAAGGGGAACTGGCCAAGAATGATTCTGAAATATTGTATTACTGCAGGGGCAGAATTTACTGTAAGACATGTAAGTTGGTTGTGAAGCAGGGTGGCAGCGTGGTGTGGTGGTTAACATCAGCAGAGGGTACCCTGTTCCATACCCCGGGGAACGGGGTTCCTTCCTGTGTGGAGTTTTTGTGTTCTCCCTGTGTCTGTGTCGGTTCTGTCTGGGTACTCTAGCTTCCTCCCAAGATCCCCAAATATGCACGTTAGGTTAACTGGACACTCCAAGTTGCCCCTAGGATTGAATGTGTGGGGTTGTTTGTCTCTGTGTGAACCTGTGATGGACTGGCGACCCGTTAGGAATATAGCCTGACAATTTTCAGCTGATAAAGGCTCCAGCAACCACGATGGGAATAAGCAGTATAAAACGTGGATGGATGATTTTAGGACATGGACTTAGGACATGGCACAATGTCCTAAGTTTAAAAAACTGTTAAAATGTTTTCAATTGCACAATCCATCTACTCCTTTGCAAAGACAAAGGGGATGGTGGTGGAGTTCAGGAGGAACAAGCCTGGCCTCTCCTGTCAGCATCGTTGAGACGGATGTGGAGATGGTTCCATCATCCAAGTATTTTGGTGTCACACTGGACAATAAATTGGACTGGTCCACCAACACAAAAGCCATTTACAAGAAGGGCTTGAGCTAGCTTTACTTCCTGAGGAGGTCCTTTAATGTCTTTAACTAAATGCTGCAGATGTTCTATCAGTCTGTTGTGGTGAGCACTATCTTCTTTGCTGTGGTGTCCTGGGGTGTGGGCATCAAGGTAAAGGATGCCAACAGACTGGAAAAACTCTCTGAAAAAGAAGAATCTGTTGTTGGCTCTGAGCTTGTCACCCTGGAGGAGGTGGTGGAGGACAGGATGCTGGCAAAACTGCTGTCCATCATGGACGATCCCTCCCACCGCCTACACAAAACTCTGGACACGTCCTGCTGGCTAAAGAGCAGCTTCAGCAATAGATACATTCAGACTCATCGTTCTAAAGAACGATACAGGAAATTCTTCCTACGTATGGCAATAAGACTGTACAACTAATTTGCCTCTGTCAGAGCCTTAATCACAGAACTTCACTCACTCACTATCTATCTATCTATCTATCTATCTATCTATCTATCTATCTATCTATCTATCTATCTATCTGTCTGTCTGTCTGTCTGTCTGTCTGTCTGTCTGTCTGTCTGTCTGTCTATCTATCTAGCTGTTGTCCATTTCTGCTTAACCCAACTGTCTTGTTGCATCTGGCCGGAGAGCATGCATCAGCGTTGCCAGTGTGCCAGAGATTGGGGACTGGAGAGAGGAGCAATTAAGAGCTTTACTTTATTCAACACAATTCATTTTCTCTGTAATTAATCAATCAAAATTAACACACAACAATCACAACCATTTAAATTAGCTGTCCTTAAGAAGGCAGTCTGCTGGTACCAGTAAAATTAAAACAGAGTACAGAAAAAATTGAATAAAAACAGAAGATAAAACCATGTATGCTTAAAACCAAAATGTATTGAGGAAAGAGGAGCCCAAAATATGATTGAATTAAATCTATGTTTTTAAAAGAAGACGCGTTGTTATTAGTAGAGAAATCACCCAAAGACACTAAAATGTGAGGTCTTCCATTGCATTCTATTATAGAGACCAAATCATGGTATTGCTTGAAGCCCTAATGACCAAAAGGTGTTTCACTATTACACTTTGAGCTGATTTACTTCTTAAAATCAAACTCCAACTCAACATTAATGTCTGTACAGACCACAGAATTTTGTCAGCTTGGCAAGTGATATATGTCCTGACTGGTGCAGTAAATTTCAACATTATACGCCTAGAGGTAGCCATTCTTGTTGTAAACAGGGGAAGGCTAATTCACCCTTCATAGAAACAGCAACAGATATTGTCCTTTATTCTGGAAATGTTTGGTGACCACAGCAGGGCTGTACTAATAGTGAACAATAACATATTCCTGACATCATGGGACTTGCCTATTAAGGATTTCTTGAAATCATTTTAAATTCAAGGAGGAGTCAATGTGGAATGCCCAGTAAAGGGAAACTGGTGGTCACTCAGTTGTCTCAGTACTACAGATCAGCCTTAAAATGATATTTTGATTGAATAGATTCTTACCTTTAACCATTTGACTTCTTTGACTCTGTCACACAGCAAACCTTTTTTTTTTCCCATTTTCCAAGGAAACATGTTTCTACTGTGCATATTACAGTAAAAACTGAACAACTGAATAATACTTGATATTGGTAGATAGTATTTTCATGGTTTATTCTGTGACTACTATTCAGTCCAGTTTAAAAATGAAAAGTATTGTGCCTGTTTTTACCAAACCCGTGGTCGCAACATCTGTGGCGTTTCACCGTAGTGCCATTAATAATAATGATAATGTGTAGCAAACTTAAGCTTATCCTGCCTTCAGTATTTTTACTTTTCTCCTACACTTATTGCTGTGCATTTTTGGTGGCACCTCACAACAGCAGTCGCATGGCTCTACCTCTCCAGTTTAAATAACACAAGCCAGATCATCATGGCTCAGATGGATTGTAAATAGTCGAGGTGGCAATAAATTTGTCACTGCTTGGACAGAGATAGGGCACATTACCTTCAGAGGAAGCATATTTCACACATCCCTGGGGCTGATGAAAATGCAGAGCACAGGGGCAACACAGCATCTGTAAGTGAGGCTTTCTTTATGGCCTGATTAAGTCATCTGATGCTCGCTATAGAGCCAGCATACAGCTTTATTTCCCCCCTACGTTGCCTCCATTGTAATCATCCAGCAGGATTATGGAGGTAAAAGAGTATCAGAATAGCCCTTGTAATATCAGAGGGAGAGTATTTCACCTTCCCTTTTTATGTCTGCCATTGCAATATGTTATAAACGAATGCTGCTTCGTAAGGGACTTTTCTTTTAAAATCCAAGGCAGATTGTGTTCTCCTAATGACTTTGCTTAGTTCATATTGAGTTTGAGATTTCACAGAATGCAGTTTTGTATTGAAGTTCTATTTGTAAAGTCTATTAACATTTGAATGAATATTTCTTATCCATGTTAAATTCTATGCCCCAGTGTTTCTTTTTTGTCAAGATGAAAAACATGTTACTGAGCTGGATTTCCTCTCCATCAATGATGAGCAAATTATGCCTAATCTTTGGCTGCGATATTGTTTGTTTGTTTGTTGTGTTTCTTCTGACTAAATCCAGATGTACAGGATTTTTTATTCACTCGTTCATTTTACTAGTTTCCTTCTGTTCAGGCTTTTGGACCAAAATATTTGGGCTGGCCAACTTCAATTAAATAACTGCATCGACCAAAGTTTGATTTTAATGTGGTTTAAATTAACGACTATCAATATTAAATCCACATGCATTATTGACATTAAAGAAAAAAAACAAAACAGAAGTCAATCACAAGGCATAAGACATGAAGAACTTTGGTAATCAAACTGCCCACCTTCCTCCTTCATGGGAATTTTGAAACAAAAAAATAATTAACTTAATTTGTTTTGATGTGTAAGCACACTAATGCATTCTTTTTCCCTTCTGAAGCTTGGACAGCTAGTGTTTTGAGTTATGTTTAAAGACATTTTTGGTCGGAGGACTTGTTAAATGAATGTAGCATTTAAAAGGGGCATCTATTTTTATCTATTCTTATGATACTTTTGTTTATCTGAAAGAAAAAAATATCAATACCATTAAATCTCAATCCATTTATAACCCAAGTGAATTCAATAAATGTTTATCCATTTATGATATAATTCCTCTGAATCCAAAGCATTCAGTCATCAGCTTTCTAAATAGTTAGAAATTTGTTCGTTTTACAACAAAATTATGATTTTATTTTTTTAATGAAAGTAAAGTGGTAAGATTTTCACTTCTATTAGTTTTGACACCTAGATGAACACTATATTTATGAAATCGTTTGAAATATTTTACTAATACTATTTGTCTTATAGAAAGCCAACTTCAAGAACTTGGGAGTATTAGTATTTTGTGTTTCAGGACCATGGACAGCACCAAATTGTGCGGTTAAGCCATTAACCCTTGTGTGGTGTTTGGGTCTGTGGGACCCGTTTTCATTTTTTACTAAAAGAAAAATTATACAATTAATTAATTTTTCAAACTGAGACACACTGGCTTTGGCTCATTTCCTGTGAAGAACAAATATCAGAATACATATTTAATGACCACACACCGTACACCCCCCC
>JABUIW010000141.1:234188-288915 GCA_013363375.1 Menidia beryllina | reverse complement strand
CTATCTATCTATCTATCTATCTATCTATCTATCTATCTATCTATCTATCTATCTATCTATCTATCTATCTAACATGAAAGCTCTTTGGGGAGTCCATTCCTGAAATAATTGAAGTCAGGACAGGATACATTAAGCAAATTCATTTGAATGCAAAAATCTTTTTTTTTATATATATATATACTGTGGCTCTTCGAAGATTTCTTAGTTCAAAATGTCATATGATTAATCAAATGATTATTTCAATTGTATCAAAGTCACCTTATACTGATGCTGGATTACAGATTGGTGGGTTCTGAATGAACCAGTTGTTGGGTGGGTGTAAAACTTGTCCATTTGAAGCTACAATGTAATCCCTTGAAAAAATCATTGTAAAAGTATACAGATGCATTATCATCAACAAGATATGGGCAGATGGTATAAATGCAAGCCTGGAAAATAGTATTACAGTTATATTTCTTTGCATTTGATATTCAAAAAGTAAAATGCTGGCCCAAGTTAGGTTAATATACAGCATGACTGTAAAGTGGAAAGCCTCAGGTGCTACTGTAACACAACAGACTTACAGTTTCAGCTCATTATCTATACACAGATGATGGTTGCAATATGTGTGTTGACATGATAGCAATTTGCATCTGAGTAAAGAAAATGAGGTTTATCTGCATTTTATCAACCTGATTAAACTAACATGCTTTTAGCTTTGTCAGCATTTTGTTATCATCAAAGAGTAAAGCTTCAAAAAGCAATCTAATCCTATGAACAGTGAGGGTCTGGCCATTTGCAGTTATTTTTCTGATGTCTTTAAATTAAAGTTGATCAGTTGACAGGAGACCAGTTTATTTTCACAGACTAATGCTAAACTGGTTTATAATAAGTGTAAATATGTTTTGTTGTTGTTTTTCCTGCGGCTTCGCCCATCGGGGTCGACCTAATGGAAACCCTCTCATTTTATCCAGGCTTGGGACCAGCGCAAACAGGACACAGAACATCATGCCTTGTTGGAGGCTGCATCACAGAAAACTGGGGGATCAATATCTTAGTCAAAGACGCCTCGACATGTAACCGTGAGGTATGAAATAATCAACATCTGCATTATTAACCACTGGGCAACATAGAAGTAAAGTGATTTCAGCCTCAATAAAGGAAGTTGGAATTTGTTGTTTGCAGTGACGTTCATTCAAGCCCCAGGATTTAAAAGAACCTGGACGACTGGAAAAAAAAAAACATTTGGTCCACTTTTTCCGTGTGATACCAAATTCAAATAACATCTGGAGTAGTCGATTTCAAGCATATGAGGACTGATCTTGTGACCTTACTGAAAGACTCACATGTTGTTAAGCTTCTCCAAGAAAGCTGCTGTTCTACGACATTAAACTGACATCATACATGAACATGATAGGCAATTCAAAGTCCATAAATGACTTGTGAAAAGTAGATCAGAAGCAAAGCGTAGCCTCTGATCAAAGCTTTACTAATCTCACCAGCTGATTGGCGCTTCAGTGATAATGTTTTGACTGGTCCACAGAGACTCGTGTTCTGCCAGTGTGTGTTAAAATTGCCTAAATTAAAGTTAAATATGCTTTGACTTTTTGCCAAGTTTTTTTTTTTTTTCTTGTCAACCTTCAGAAGGTGTTAATGGCCTTTATTTAACAGCACTTATATTCAAAGCCAAAGTTTTTATCATTTCAATTACTGGATTCAAACTGTTTCAGTTGGACAAACTAATTTTACATTTTTTTTTACATCATTTTGTTTTACACTGCTTTGTATGAGTCACTGATGGTGCTAACCACCACACCATCGTGCTGCCCAGGTGTGAACCAGGAAAGGGAAAATAAAATCTGGTCAGGGGGGATAAAAACAGGGAAAAAGGAGGGGGAATGTCATAATTAGGAGTAGAAAGAGGGCAATTAGTGTCAAAGTAATGGACAAGAGAGAGGAAAAAGAGCTGTAACCCTCTGGTGAATCTGGAAAGACTAGATTGGAGGCAAAATAAATAGAATAAAAAGGTAAAATCTTAAATAAATTACCAAAGTCTGTAGTCAAAAATATTAGCAAACACATGCAGCAAAGCTTTAAAAAGCCCATACCAATACACAGATCCTGTCAAGTATGGAGCACAACATGGAGACCCCGTTTTAACAATTTCCCTTGAATTAAATTTCACTCTTGACTTAATCTCTTTATTCGTGTGGAGAGGTTTTTTTCATTTTTTTTTGTCAAGGAGGCTGAGCATGATGTGGCCTAATCCTTTTCCCGGCATGGGTGCCGGCAGGCCTTTGATCAGCTCCTGTTTGATGAGAGATATCGACAGACCTCATCTGACACAGCGGACAGCGTGCTGCAGAGCCCCGCTGCCCCCTCCGACAGCACTTGTTAAGGCTGATGAGATTAAAAGGGGAGAGGATGGAAGCGTCAAATATGGAAAAAAAACAAAAAAACAAGGTTGGAGAAAAAAAACAAAAAAACAATCGCGCTGGCACCAGCAACTGGCTGGACCGTGACTTGATTTATGACAACGCTCTATTTCTTTTAACCCCCAGCCCCCTCACTGGAGAGCATGATGGTCGCATCATGCTCTCTCTGACTCACTGTGCATACAAACAAGTGACAGAAAAATAGAAATATGAGCGCACACTCAGAAAAGCGCACAGCTCCAGAGCCTGACACCTGATGTAGAAGGTTAATAATGATCTCTGCTTTGACCTTCTGTGAGGTCACAGAGGACTTTTGACAGTACATGAGGGTCTGGCTGAGACATGAAGGCTACTTCCTAATAGTTCACCGTTCCCATCGTGGCTGTGTGGCATTTAGAAACACTGATAATGTGATAATGATGCAATATTTTTAGAGAACCGCACCATGCCACCAACAGCAGGTACTGCAGCTTTCTCTTTTTTGTCCCTTGTAAGGAGTCAAAAACTTAGTTAAAATCCAGTTTAACCCGAAACAAATATGGTAGCGGATGTGTTCATGTGACTTGATATACAGCCAGTATTACTTGTCCCTGTGGTGTTAACGGGTTGGCAACAGAAAGAGCAACTTGTGATGGCATCGATCATATTTTCTTAGAAATTCAACCAAGTGTTAAAGTAGGCAAAGCAGGAAAAAAAGACGTTTACAATTTTTCTTCCAGTAGATAATAATTCCAGTTAGAATTATTTTTTTAAATATCTGATTGATTTGTCAATTTCTACAAACCAATATCCATAAACGTTGAGATGGTCAATTCAAGCCTTTGCTTAAAAGACTGCATAGCTAAGACAAATTCTAAAGATTATTACTCCTAATGTTCCATATATTTAGAAAGTATGTGAAACAAATCCAGAGCTTAATGATGGCACCACGAAACAGGCTGACAAGGTACGGCATTCTGGATGATGCAACAGTCAGCAGGTTATCTGGTAGCGGGTGAGGTAGTCAGAATTAGGTACAGGTAACAAAGGAGGCATCCACTACATTTGAGTGCACATAGGTTCCCACTTTATGCAGAACTTCATGAGTGCAATGTGGATAAATTCACAAGCAAATGTAGAGCACAGAGCAGGAAGTCTAGCTTAAAACCAGGTCTCTATGACTACCTGCTTTCACTTTTGTTAAATCATCAAATCAGGATCCTGTCTCAAGTAGGAATGCATATCTAGTGCATGCATTTGTTACTTCTAGGTTGACTGCAGTAATTCTTTTTCATGGGGCTGTCCCAGCTGATCCAAAATGCCACAACCAGAGTTCTGCTGGGGGAACACATTTTGAAATTGAATTGAAAATGAAACTCTTCCCCTCAGATCCAAACTTCTTGCAGTGCATCATTTAATATACGGAGTACATTGGCTGCAGACTCTGGGTCTTTTGTGGTTCTGAGAATTTCTAATTGTAGAATGGCAAGCAGGGCTTGCAGTTACCAGCCCCATCCGAACGGGACCAGCATAGGTTTGCCATAAAAGCAGATATCTTTTATGATCAGATCTAAAATGTTCCTTTTTGACAAAAGTTATAGTTAGAAAAAGTTTAAGTGACTCTGGAATATGGTTCTAGTTATGCTGTTGCAGATGATGCAAAAATAGCAACACAGCCTAAAACCCCTTGAAGACACTTAATTGTCATGAATACTTAAAAGGTAATTATACTAGCCTGGCATTAGCCAGGTACAAGGAGTGGACTTCTGAAAATAAAAATCAGCCTTTTAAAAGAAATAAATTATTTGAAAGCCCCTTCCCCCCAAATATGTATAATTTCTGCTACTAAGATCCTAATGCACAGTCCCATCTTTGAACCCTTTCATGGAATAGGTTCCGATGTGCCATTAATTGATTAAATCTTATTTTCATTGATTCAAATTAATCTAGTTACCGTACATAGGAAACAAAAACAAAAGTCTTCACCCAAGTTACATTTATTCTACAGTTCTGTGTTGAGTAAATTTACAGTATTGTGTAAAGGAAAGGTTTTAAAGACTCAGCTAAAGTTAAGACATGCTTTGTAATGGAAAATTAAAAAGTTCTGGTATCCACATTTAAACAACAAATATCAACATATTCATGAGTTTATTCAGAGAGTTTTTAAATCAAACGACACATTTTGGATTGCAATACTCGTCTGTGCCTCTTTTTTCTCCATTAGTCTGTCACAATGGCTGGAAACAGGATGAATACATGAGAACGATTCTACAAACAATAGCTGGCGATGGCGGTGTTAAAGCACCTCACGATCCTTTCAGTTTTCAGAAAGTCATCACAACCATATCTGACATCTTTGGATGTGTAGGGTATATTCGGTTTTCTTATAGGACGACCATTTTCTGGAGCTGCTGGCTTTATGTCAAGGAAGGACTCGGTGGCCGCTGCATGGACCCCGGATCCAAAATGCCTGAGTCCACAGACTCATAACTGAACGAAACACGCAAAGCATGGGTGAAAAAACAGTTACTGACTCTTTTGTCTTGAACAATGACCTGACGAAGACACCTAAAGACAAAAATTATTTTTACCTGTCTCCGGAAGGTTGTCCATCATCCATTTCTGACAGTTCAGCTGTGGACAGATGGTTGACAATCAACACGCCAAAGCAGTCCCCAAGGACGTTGATGACAGCGTTCCAGCGGTCTCTGTCAGCCGTGCAGAAAAATTCATCTCAGTGTACTGTTTGGTTTCAGGTGAAGCAACATTGCAAAAAATCTGGGTTATACTAACAGCAGCCATTCTATAGCCAACAAAAGGGAAGCATCCCTCGCAGGAATCCCACAGATTGTTAAAATGAAGAATGTGGTGACGGTTCCTGTTGCTGGGATTCCTGCTTCTCCAACAGAGGACAAGGCCACAGTCACACTGCAAAGCAAACACAAGGTTGTGTTTAAGCAAAACTGTGCAAACTGTCTATTTTCAGCACAAGGATCACCATGATTACATTGAAGGTTCTTTATTTTATCCGTGCGTTCAGTAAAATTAAGGTCTCATTTAAAAAAACAAAATCATTATTCATCTTTCCTCAACCAGGACAGAGAGATAAGGTAAATAATATTGTTATACCTTACCCCATGGTAAATAACTTGCTCCAGTTCAAATGGATGCCGCTAAGTTGGGCGATAAAGACTGTTGCCGCCATTTCATAAAGGGCCGTCCCATCCATATTGACATTGATGCCAATCGGCAGCATGAAATCAGTGATTCTTTTGTCAACTCCAAATAATTCCTCAAGGCACCAGTAAGTTGGCTTGACCGCATGGCTGGGAAACACAGTGGAGCATTGGGTCTTTAATATTTCAGATTTCCTTATGATATGTATTGTCTACACATAATAGCAGGTCTCCACTGTGCAGGAAAGGACAACATTTCTAAAGGTCTTACGTGCGTGAGATGATCAGAGCCCTATGTAAGGCAGGAAAAACCCCTTTAATGATTACATATGGGTTTTTTTGCATGAACAACACAAAGATGAGTGGTAAAATGACCAATCCATGGATGAGGAGCCTAATAAAGAGAAAACCAAGATCATTTATCAAATTTTAGCATGAGACGTACTGTTGTACGTCACCGACAAGCAGCAAGATATCAGTCCAACAGGAATGCTTCCCAAACAGGGATGGAACATACCCAACAAACACAGCTGCAATGAATTTTCCAAGGCAGATGACTGCCTCCCAGTTATCCCCAATCTCCACAACAAAACCTGCCATCAGCGACATGACTCCAATTGGCAAATAGCTGGGCACATTTTTTTTTCAAGCATGAAAAACCATGGAAAAAAAAAACATGGAAAAATTTACATGAAAATTTACATTAACATGGAAAATTTAAAGACATACGCATTGGAGATCAATAGGGCATGAAAAGCAGGAAAACACATTTTATCTGAGATGAAAGACTGCCACGTACCACATTATCATCTTCACTGCAATTTTGGTTGTCTCATTGAGGCCAGTGACCACATCCAAAACCACTCTTCCTCTTTCCCTTACTTTCCTGAGGGCCATCCCGGAGACAAACGCTATCACAGTCAAACCTACAATGTTGAGCCCATTGATAAACTGGCCCTCATAACGTACTTGTTGATGCGTCTGAAAAAAGATGGGACATGCACTGACAACAAAAGTTTGATCGAGACCCAGTGTGGTGAGGGCAGCACAAGTGTCAACTTTTGAAAAGCAATGAGGGAAAAATGTCTACCTCCCCTATGGTGGAGTTGTCATCGTCACCTTCAAGGTCCGCCATGACAATCTTTGTCTTGTACTAAAGAAAAGAGTGAATGTAGATCATGAATGTCAAATGTGATGCTTCACTTGCTGCATAATTAGGTAAGATACATACCACCTTAAAGCCAGCCAGAATCACATTTTGCGGTATCATGTTTCTACAAACCGTAAAGACAAAGAAATTATTGAAAACTGTAAGTCAACTTTCTTTTTTTTTAAAACTATATTCAAACGAACCCCAGCCTAATTCAAAATTAGATGAAACATAAAAATCAGGGGCTTACGGTCTCTGTACTCACCTTAGTAGATCCTTCAAACCGTGGATAGAGGCGAAGGACTCGTCATCATCGTCATTTACATGACTGGAGGACTTCAGAGTGACCCCTGGCTTGATCAACTGAACCATCAAGCTCCCTACAACAAATAATCCACTGCTGAATGTAAAGCAGTCTTTGTCTCTCTAATACAGCTCCCATCATAACTATAAAAGTGGCTTTGAAGCCATCTTTATGGACAAATGTCAAAAATGTAAATTGTGCTGCTTCACCAAAACAATTACATTTCAAATCCTATTTACAGATATTTCAGGTCATTTCTTTGCAGCAGAGTTCGTGAGAGCTTCTCCTTTCGATCTGCCGGTGATTTTTACGCTTAGCGCACTAAGAAGAAACGGGATAACATCCTTCTTTGTTTTCATCCGTTCTGATTTCGCTCTAATTTTAAGACGCCTCTTCTTCAACTTTGAGTTTGAGGGGTCTCAATAAAGGTCTCATTTCCAGGAGATTGTGGAGAAAAATAACAAACCACGTTCGATAAATATAGAATTATTTGTTATGTCTCAGTTTGTGTTAAGTGATTATATATCAGAGGTGCACCAATTGTACTTTCTGGACGACCATTGATCACCTTCCTTTAAAAAGTCTGACCTGCTGATTCCTATTTCAACACAATACATGGAAAAACTGTCACAATCTTATTTTGCTGAAAAACACTGAACAATACTTGTGAAACAATACATGTGAAACAATACTAACTTGTTTTAGCTGCACACAAGGTAGTGCATTGCTGTACAAACTTATACATTTCCGGAAGGAAGGAAACTAATTTTTTTTATTTGATAACAGTCCTTCTTTGACTATTGAGCGTGAGAACAACTTACCTGTGCCATTGTTAATTCTTGTTATAACCCTTTGAATTTTGAAAATGTTACAAATGCTGCACTTAGTTTTTTCTTGGTAGAATGTTTGACTTTAAGCAGCTTTTGTCAGTTTTTTTTTTTTTACGGCTTATACTCACGTGGCCTCAATAGTCAAAGAAGGAATGTTATCAGATACAATTTTTTTGTTTACTTCCTTATGGACAAAACATTTTTGATAACAGTCCTTCTTTAACTATTGAGCGCACATGAATAAAAGCCGCACCAACTCATTAAAAAAAAAAAAAAAGTATCTTACCGGACAAAAGCTGCTTAAAGTCAAACATTCTACCAAGAAAAAAACAAAGTGAAGCATCTGTAACATTTTCTAAATTCAAAGGGTTATAACAAGAATTAAAAATGGCACAGGTAAGTTGTGCATGAGTGACTGTTTTTTTCTTGATGAACAAAAGAATTTCTGCTTTTTCACCAAACACATGAACTGCAAATTGATCTTCTGATTTTTTTCTTTAACCAAACAATACTGCAGAACTGACAACATGGCTAGTGACTTGCTAACTATGCAGAAGCAGGCTTGAACTGGCGAGTGGTTCTGTCAGTCAGAGTTGTGATTCTCAGACCTTCCCGTAGGTAGATATGATCCATTTCACATGTAAGTATCTGCTGATTACCCAAACCCAAATCTCCTACTCGTGAATAAAATCTTATGATCACTAAGTGCACATAACAGAGGAATGAAATAAAAAATAAAAAATAAAAACATACAGAGTATTTCCTTACCAACGATGATAGACAACACTGTGGTCAAGGAAAAATACACTAATGCCCGTGAGTTGATCTTTCTGGAGTTGCTCAAATTTGCACTGTTTACTCCTGTGAACAAAACACAGCTTGAAAGCCGATTCTGCAAAACAGCGGTCTAAGCAAGTAGCATCAACTTAAACATCGACATTTTTCACAGCTTAAAGGAAAGTTTAAAATAACACATCCTCTGTTTCGGCTGAAGTGGTTCTGGTGCTGGTTTGGAGCCGGTGCTTGAGAATTGCCAACCAACAAAGACATCATTATATCATTTTAAACACCTCCTATTGCAAAATCTTTGTCCTTTTTGTTTTTGCAAATTTGAAAGTTGGTAACATTTTGGATTGTAATACCCTTGACCCGCAATTACAATGGGCTGGGCTTTTTAATGGGAACTGGACACGTCTGACTTAAAAGTGAAGAAACCCAAACTCGTAGTTGAGGATTGTATCATTTTTGTTAGAACATAAGAACACTCTTTGCTAATCTGAGATCCAGCTCTAGATGTTAACTTGTATTTAAAGCTTATGCTGCCAACAGGGTTATTATTACAGGCTTTTTGAGCAGGAAACTTTGAACTATTTAATATGACTTTTCTCTTTGAATTTTTTCAATCTTTTGAATTAAGCTCACTGAAAAGTCAGAAGAACTGGCTCTGAATGACGACGTGGCATCAAACCAGCACTGAGCTAAAGCTGTCACTTTTAATTTTTGCAAACATTTGAGCTAAATGGCTGATGTGCACAGAGTGTGCATTAAATGCATGGGTGGAAATAAAATTCAGAATAACTGTACATATACTCAGAGCTTACCAATTATCACGTTTGTTACAATTAGCGGCGTAGTAACCAGCTGAAGCAGACGGAGAAGTATTTCTCCGGGGAAGCCAATGTAAGTCTCCTGAATTGATGTCAGTGTTGTGTAGATCTTCAATATCTGGCCAACAGCAACACCTTTAAAAAATGCTTTGTTACAGACTATAACATTTTCCAAATATATGCAGAATACAAAGGTAAAACCATCTCAGACTATGGAATTTAACTAAGTTAAGCTAAGCTTTCTTTTCTGCAAGACAAGTTTTTCAAATGTTGTGACTTTTCAGGATGTCTTGTGTGGATCAACAAAGCTTCGACTTCAGTGACTACCAAAATCATCCTGTTGTGACTCAGAAAGGATGGAAATACAAGAGTCTTGAAGACAGCCCTGCAGAAGAGGATACGGTGCTTTATCTTCCAATGGAATTATGCTTTCTTTTGGTCAGAAGCGAGGAGAAAATGACAAAATCAATTAAGCGATTTAGAATGAGATCAGGAGCTTGCCTGTTACTTGTTTCTCGTTTGTCTTGTTATGTTAATTTAGTCCATTATGACTTACTGGTATGTTCTTTATGTTACTTTACATTTTGTCAAAATTTTACACTAACATAGCATACACTTACTCGGACCGTTGTTTTGTGTGTGGTCGTGTAGTTGAACAACTTGCCTTTCCGGTTTTGATGACTGTTAATGGACTATGTCCAGTTCAGCTCGTATTTCAGACTTAGAGTCTAATAAAAAGCGCTGTAAATTTCATCCAGTGATACTAAAAAAATATATAAAACTACAATGCAAAAATATTACACACCCGACAGAAACCTCTGTATTAAATGAAAATATTTCTGTTTACGCATGCTTACGTTATTTAAGAAATGCAAAACATTTTTTTGTTTCCATCCACCCATCAACTGGAGCCTATCCCAGGGATAGAGGCCAATGGGCAAGAGGCCACTGACCAGGGCAGGGCCACACACAAGACATACAAGGACAAACAACCACACACACTCACATTCACTCCAAAGGGCAATTAACCTAACATGTGGGTTTTTGGAACGTGGGAGTAAGCCGGAGAACCAAGAGAGAACCCACGCAGACACAGGGAAAACATGCAGACTACGCACAGAAAGGTCCTGGGTCCCCCAGGATTTGAACTTAGAACCTTCTTGCTGTGAGGTGACAGTACTAACCACCACATCACCGTGCCACAACTTGGTTTTTGTTTTAACATGGTAAATAATTTATACGAAATTAAATTAATATATATATAAGCATGCCTGATATGGACTGGCGACCTGTCCAGGGCACTTTTCGACAGTTGTTTACTGGGATAGGCCCCAGTCCCCATGGCTGTGTAATGTAATAATGTAGTATACAGTCAGTTCACCAAGTGTGATCACTTACCCAGGGCAACACCCAACAGGCTGGCAAGGGATAACAAATTCCTTTTGTGGAAGAAGCTTTTCGAAAATTTGGACCACAAACTTGTGCCTTCAGTGGGCCTGTCCTCCATTTTACTGAAAGACAATTAATTGAATGGTAATTTGATAGGTATTGTAGTTAAACTGCACTGGCTGGTTACTTGGCACTTCCTGTAAAACAGCTGTGAGAATGAATGGAACAGTAGATGCTGAAGAAACTGAAAAACACTTGCTTTTTTAACTGCACTCATTGTCCCCACTGTGGGATCAATAAAGTAGTAAAATCTAATATAATCTAAAAGTTATACTATATGTCATTGCTGAAATGATCTTTAGATTTCCAAAAGCACTTGGGATCACGTTTTTCTGAATTTGCAGAGTTTACAAAATTCGAGTTAAGGTAGCCGCGTACTTTTCCCATTGTGCACTGGCAGTAATGATTCAAGGTTGATTATGTTTAGTATTAAAGTGTGTTAATGTAAATTTTTATTTCTACGGCATTGACTTGCATGTGTACGGTTTGGTCAAATAGAAAAATTCCTCTGAGGAAAGCCATTGGCTACTTTTTTATGTTTTACCGTTGATGTTAACGGTCGCAGCGGCTCCAATACTCAAATGTAATCGATGTAATTTTCATCAAAATAGTGGGGTGGAGGTGGGGGGGATAGTTTCGAAAAACTACTTGTTAAATGGACGTACAGTTCCTTAAATCCTTACTAAATTTGTCACAATTGAAGATAATCCGAAAAAGTATGTAAGGCGATACGAGGCACCACAGTGATGGCTTCCGCTGAAACGCAATGTATGTCTATTATGTCGACATGATGGGATAATGTGCTAACTAGGATTCGGATAAAGTAAAATAAAAAAACACTTACTTGTTACTTGCTCTAATCAAACTAGGAGTAATTAAGAGAGCACGGATATGAAAAATCCCATACGTATTAAGTGGCTCAGAGGAAATGAAGAATTTTGTATGCTAGTTTGAGCGTAACTGCTTTGTTTTGAATCAACTTTCTGTCACGTGACTTATCATGTAACCGTTGAAACGCATGACAAATAACAGTGATTTTTCTTAACCGCTTATTCTGCAATGGGGTCGCGGTTTGTAATTTGGTTTAATGGGACTAATTTGGTTTTGCTGCAACAGAGTGAATTTTCGACGGAAAACTTTCTATATCTTTCCGATATTTTAAAACTGAGAATAGAGGAAACTGGAAAAGTGAAGACAAAGCCTGACAAATATACGAGAGATGCATCTGATCCGCTCTGTCTTTTTCGAACCCTGGGTTATCATATTAGATTTTTACCTCTCATTAATACCATGCTACTTGTTTTTCCACTTTTGGCTTTTGTTCTCATTGTCAGGCAATGTTTGATATCTAAAATAAAATTATTTTATATAGGTTTAACCAATCATTGTTTTATTGTGTAATTACAGTTCTATAATTCAGCTAAAAAATGTTTTACCTACATAAACACATTTTTTATACAGAGATAACTCCACTGTATACCTATATTATGGAAGACTAGCTGTACATATTCTAGTGATACAACTTATTTGGTCCTTCTAATCAGTGGTGGGAAGTAACGAAGTACAAGTACTTCCTTAGTGTACTTAAGTACAATTTCCGTGTATCTGTACTTTACTTAAGTAGATTTAATAATGGATCCTTTCTACTTTTACTCCACTACATTTAACAGTAAGTATCTGTACTTTCTACTTCACTACATTTCTATACAGCGTTTCGTTACTCGTTACATCCAAGACGCATTTGGGTTTTTTGATTTGTTCGTTAGTTTGAAAGTATCCAATGGCGAGAGCAGAATCAGTCCGCTGAACCAATCCAAAGCGGGAAATAACCATCAGGCCCTCCCTCAAGAAGAGCAGCACAGTACGCAGGACCTGCATAAAATATCTAAATCTAAACTGTCACAGGGGGTAAACACAATAAAAACATGCTTTATCTGCAGCATTGCTCATTAAAATGCTACATTACTGATTTATTCAAACTAAATACGATAGGTACGCTTAATGACATTATATAAGCCGTTAGGTATTATGGTTGGCAAGTACTTTTACTTTTAATACTTAAGTAGTTTTAAAAGCTTGTACTTTCTTACTTTTACTTAAGTAAAATAATAATGTGGTACTTTGACTTTTACTTGAGTAAATTTTTGTCTGTGTATTTGTACTTCTACTTAAGTACATTGTATGAGTACTTTCTCCACCACTGCTTCTAATCCCATATACCTTGAAAGAAGTAAAACTGAACACAGTTAATTAAAACTTTTGTTAATCCTTCAAGAACTTTACATTTAAAATGGAGTTTGACACAACATTCCGCCGAACACTTCAATGCATACCTAGCTGTACAGACAAGGGGGCAATAATTAAAAAAAAAGAAGCCTATAAAATACATTTATACGTTTTTAATGTAAAGTCATGAATGCACCTTTTTTTAAATAAAAAAAGCTCAAAGTTTTGACGGCAATAATATGAGCCTATTTCCTACATTGGAGGGGAGAAAATCATTTAAATAATGTACTTGCTTGTTTTGAATAACTCTTGGTTTGCAGACATGCCATGTTAAGCAGAAACGTGCACTAGGCATAGATTTATCCTTCAGTATCCCAAAAGTGATTCGTCAGCAGCATTTCTCCATTACAACTGAAGCTGATGCAGGGAGCTTACAGCTCTTTGCTGCTCTCTACCAATGATTGTTAGAACACAACTGTAATTTTTAAACAATAAAGTTGGGTACTTTCTGTTCATTTTTGTATGAATTACATCAGCATTTTTTTTCTGTTGGGAAACAGTCTTTCCTTTTATGCTGAGGATTACTGAAATAATTTCTGTGATTCTTTTTTTCGGCTACCACCTACCAAAAAAGTTGGAACAAAACTCTTTGATTTGCTATATTTAATAAACTATTGTTCTATTAATGAAAGATCTTTTGATTGCAGTGCGTTCTTTTATCATCTCTTGAACTTGATGAGTGCATCCTCCTTTATAAAAAAAATTGGCCAGAGTCATGTCAACCACTGTGAGGCATCTTCTCTTAATCTTACAGCAGTTGCTTTAAATCTGTATAAACCCTTCTGCATTAAAAGGACTCTTCAACATATTCACTTTCCGCACAGATTTGACTTTAGTACCGGTAACAAGCCAAAGATTCATCTAACTTTAAAACGGTTTTCATTCCACCTCAGGCTAATTTAAACAGGCCTGAATTTGGAAGGGACAATGATTTCTGGAAGTGTGTCTAACCTCAGTGAGCATGACTTCCATGACAATCACAATTTTCCCTACTGTGCTGCCAGAGGGCTTGAATGTAATGTTCATCCAGTAACAATTCTCTAGTGTCCCTTTTATCTTTCGCTCAATCTAAATCTGTTGATATTTCATAGATTAGAGTAGCACTTAGGGCCTGTGATGGACTGGCGACCAGGCAAAGGTGTACCGTGCCTCCAGCCCCCACACAAGCCCACTTTAAAGAAAAAGAAAAAGAAAAAGATGAATGGATAGAAAAGTAGTTCAAAATATTATCTTTTCAAACTTGTTGGTCAAATTCATTTTTTGTGAGAAAAAACAGATAAATTGTAAGTGTACAAATGTGCAGTTTATTTAAGTAAATGTCAAGAGGGATCTCCATTATAGAGGGTCTCCATCGGTGTGATGTAGAGGTATCTTCTTGAGGTGGCCCTGCCCACACAGTTGAAAGACTGGATATAATGCAGCCAAGTGTCACTGGCCAGTTACCTCTACATGAACAAGATCCTTATTCATGCATATTCCACTGAAATGCGCCATGAAATTTGTGTGTTGTCCTTGATGACGTGTATCTAATGCAAGAGATATTAAGAAAAACCTGTGAGAAACCAGAGAGGTTATTTGAGTTCAGTGCAAACAGTAACATTCTAAAGTGAACAAAACAGTTTGCAAGTCATATGAAACCAGTGACAAAGTATGTATCTGAAGTGAAAAAAGAAAAATAAATTTTGACTCACTCAGCTAAAGTTCTCGCTGCCTTTATTTCTAGGAGACTCTATGCCTTTTTTGCCAGTTTATCTGCCTTGTAGCCAACAAAATAATTTAGCTGCTTCTTTTTAGCGCCATTTACTTTTGCCAACCTTTTTAAATTCTGTTCCCAGTTTTAACGAAATAGTAAAATTTCTGACTTTTGCTATTTGATGGGTTTTCTGTGATTGAATTCACAGTAACACAACTTTATGATTTGTGTCTTGACCTGTATGACATGAAAAGTCTGAGCGATATGAAAACCACAAAAAGAAATACACCACTAGATATCTTTATTGTCTAAAACAATGCATCTGACTAAAGTACACTTCTTGAGATTTACAGCACCGACAAACAGAGCCACACGGACCTGCACACATAGCACAGAAGGAGTGAGAGAGGCTGATGTGCTGTCAGAGCAAAACACCCTCTGCTGAGAAAATAACCCTGTCTCAACCCTTTCCCCGCACACAGGAATGAAAGTACCTTTGAAAGCTATTTTTTTACCAATTTGCTTCTGTTTAAGCAGATTGTCAACTGCTGAATACCAAAGCCCAAATGCCGCTGATATTATTCAGTGGTCCAGACTCACAGGCTTCAGGAATTAGGAAGTACTGAAAGGAATTCAAAACAAAGAGTACTTGAGCAACGGGCTGTAAGGGCCTGGGCTGTTTTTTTTCTTTTTCTTTTTTCCTGGTCGCCTCTAAGCCAGGAGTTATATTATGGGTGCAATTTAATATCTGAGAGGAGGGAGAGATCTGGATTTTCATAATCTTATGATAAGGAAAGGGATTAAGAATAAAGTAGGGATTAATTCGCTTGATCTGCCAATATGGTAGACCAACAATTTTTCCCTCAGGCGGTGATATACTCCCCTCCTTGTACAAACCTGACCATTACCCAATCGCCATTCTATGAAGGAACTTGATTTGGCCACGTCATGTTTTGATGACAGGACCTGACCCACTAATATAACATTCTCACACAAGCTGTCACCTGCTGAGATGTAGGTCTTACATGTAACATTTTATGACATGAATACAGAATAAAGGTTAATTGTGCGAATGAACTAGATTATACACGTGATAAATTAACAGATTCTTAACCACAGAAATTGTGGACACTCTTATAGTGAAGGAGTGGCCACTGCAATATGGTTCACTGAGTCCTGGATGCAAATCCTAATAAAGTTGATGACTAAAAAATGGCTAAATGTCCTTTTCAAAAACTGAAATCCGAAATGGTATCAGACACCACAATAAAGCATTGTTGAATGTAAGGGTATTGGTTCTAATTATCATTCATATTACTGAGGTTTCAATGCTTTAAGCTTTAAGCCTTCAAGTTTTCAGCATGGAATGTTTTTCTATATCACAATTGTATGAACATATTAGGTGGAATTAAGGTTCAGCATCTTTCTCACAGAACTTTTAAGATAAATAGGAATTGGGCATCAAACCACCAACCCTCTGATGAACATGCAGATAACCACTCAACTGTTTGAATACTTTTGTTAAAAATGGTAATGGCTTTGGTCAGCAGCTGCAGCAGCTTTTGTGTGATCTATACACAAAAATGTTGTAGAATATACACAACGTCAGCAATCTGATCATTTCCATACTTGCATTTGACGAGTCATGATCACTTTTCTGACTTCAGCATCACCACACACTGAATATTTTAACATCACTATTTGTAGAAAGTGTCCTATCTCAGAATAATTGATGCCATAATGCGTAAGAACACACCACAAAAAAGGGAGTCTTGTCAGTCCCCACACAAGGCAACAATCCCTCATTGTGAAGCAGCATCTCTCTTTTTTTCACAAGCATGAAGCTCACAGATGGACAAAACTAACCGTTGGGTCACTTTTAAAATGGTGTCTACTCATGAAGGAAGAAATGTGGCCTTTTAAGTCCGGTTTGTAAGGCCATGAATACTAATAGTCTTTTACAAATCTTTCATTTTCAAATAGCTCATGAGCTCGACTTCCACTCTCCTCTTTGTTCATGAATGGATGTTGACAGTGCCTGCATTCATTTGCACCCCAATTGCTGATGAAACATGCAGAAGAACAGAAGAAGATTTCAACAAATGTGAAATAACTGAAAAGTTATTTTTTCTCTTTTTTTTACAGTTCGGGAACTACACACAGGACAAAAACTTCTCAAAGGGAGAAAATAAACACAGATCTTGAGTCTGACTTCAAAGCCTAAATCCTAAATGGATCTAAAGGTAAAAGAAATGGACTGAGAACAATATGCACTCATTCTGCAGCATCATAATGCAGATCCTTCGATGTTGCAAGGATCTGTATGCAATTCCAGGAAGTTGAAAACATTCTAGTTCTTGCGTGAGAATCATACTCACCTGATATTTCACCCAATGTGCATGTTTTGGATACTCTTGATCTGCAAATATGGCAACTTTGCACAGCAACATTCCACATCCTACAATCAGCTACCTGATCATGATCTGTTGCATTGTGTGCAGCTTATAGTTGTAAGACATGATTACCTGAGTCCCCTCCACAGAAAAAATGGTCAAAATATATATATCTGCTAACATTACAATAGATGACTAGGATTCGCAGGGCTCCCTTATAAAATTCATACACAATTTTTTTGCAGGAAAAGAAACTTAACTTGTCTTAAGGCCTTGTACTTTAGGAGGTTTATAATGTGCACTGATCTCTATCTGCAGAGGGTAGAGAAGATAGAGGTGATTAGAGGCTGATGCTCCCTCAGGCTTGGGATTATGGTAAATATACTGGCCTTCTCAGGGGATCATTAAAAACAGCTTCTTCATCCTCTTCAAGTGACTGCTTATGTTACGGAACCCCTGGAGGCAAAGCAAAACCAGTCATTTCCGCCATCGTTTCAGTGGGAAGGAGAGTGGGTTTATGCTGTTTTGAAATATCCCCCACTTGGAGTCTAATCAAATCAAGACATATTTGTCACAACATTATCATGCATGGTACAACTATTAACGAAGACAACAGTGGCCCAATTGTGCGAAAAAATTAAGGTTGTGCCTACTGTATGCTAATCCATTTGCATGTGAAATATCCAAAAAGAGCCTATGTATATATCCATGAATTTAGCATAGATTACACCTGGTTACTGTTTTTATTAAGAGTTCAAATCGCTTGGGGAAAAAAGCTTCTACTTCTCTCTGTTTTTGTTTTCACAGTGTGAATGCCTGCCAGATGGACAACACAGTCCATTACTGGGATAAGTTGTGTCCTTGGCTGTCTTCTTGCCCCTTGAACAGTAGCTTTTGCTGCGTATGGTATACAGGTCAGGAAGCTTGGTCCAAATGATGCGCTCAAATGAACACACCTACTTCTGAAGAGCCTGTCTGACCTGCTTGGTGCTGTTACCAAACCAGACAGTGATGTCATCTGTGCAGGTGTAAAAGTTATGAAACACCCTGGAGGGTAGTTTGAAGTACCTTAAGGGCCTGAGGCAATACAGATGCTGATGGGCCCTCTTTTCCAATGTGATGTGGCAGGTCCTCCGAGAGGTGGACTCTAAGGTCTATATCTATAGCTTTCGGCCCGTTTGACTGTATTTCCATCTATCATAACGGGGTGATAATTCCCCTCCTGCTTAGTGATGTAGTCCACTAACAGCTCCTTTGTTTTGCTGACATTAAGGAGGAGACTGTTGTCCTTCAACTTCGTTGTTGAGATCAGACCTGCACACAGTGATAGATATGCCGTGTTAAAACATTTAATAAGCAAAGAAAACTTAGTCATGAAAAACAAATAAAAACAAAATTGTTTATGAGTGTTAACTTAATGTAGGTATTTTTGGTGCTTGAACTACCACAGCACATCTCACTACCATGTAATGATGTACAAATACAAAACACATTAAGCAATTTAATGCATTTGATCCATTTTAAAATAACCCAAAGGCAAATAAATATGCTTTGTTTTTACTCAGCCAGCTTGCTGGCAGGCGAGACTTGAAGCCACACCAACTAAAACCCACTGAGATTAATGGGGTCAATAAGCAGTCTGGCTGCAATGGCAGTGAAGCAATGTCACCCAAGACCCAAGGTTTGCCCTCTGGGAGGTCCAGGCTGAGGCTGTCACAGCCTTGAAGCTTTCACACACTTCTCACCTTCAGAGAAACTGTTGGAACGGTTTTGACAAGAGTTGGAGAAAAAAAAATTGAAGATGGATAAGAAAAACCTATTTAAGTAAGGACTCAAAAGGAGGACTGCATGACAGTGGTTTTCCAATTAAACACCAGTCCTGAAAAATAAACAGTTTAAAATATCTGCAGGCCAGTTTTCAAACTGCTCTGAATGATCTGTTGTGTAATTGCCCCTGCTCTAAGACATCACAGATACTGTATCTCTCTTTAGGGAGCTTTCTTGTCTCACAGCACGTAACGTAGCCTACAATAACAATGGGAGATTCATCACAGAACTCTTTGTAATACTTGAAGAACTGGGTCCTTGATTTCATACAGGTGGAAACAAAAGCTGTCTCCTCATCTCTGCTCAGCCGCAGCTGATTTACAAACTAACCCGGTTTATGTGGACTCTGGCTTCCTAGTTCCTGATATTCTCTATTTCATTTCAAAACAAGAGTTTTGACAATCAGCGGCTATACATTTGTCCTTACCAGCACCACATTCCACTGTGTGGGCAAATATCACACAATATAAAAGCGTGTATTGAACCTGTATCATGATCTTTGGTTAGCTTAAGGTTGCTAACATTTCTCCACGATGACGATTCAACAAATATCTATATCTGTCTTCATACAGACTTCATACTGGTTGATAAACGTATATCACTTGTAGTTGCCACAGTGATGCCAAAAAACATCTTACATAGGTTATACACATAGCTGTGCTTTGCAGAAACCTAAAGCAGTGGCATTTCACTGTGTACTTGTCCTAAATAAGAGAATAATCATATTTAACTTTGTCAAGAATAACCCTGACCTCAATCCTAGTCTTAGGTTTTTAGCATTCACCTTTGAGTTTAGGGGGGGTCGAACGCCTCTCCACGAGGGCCGCTGCCCTGCAAGTTTTGAAATAAAAAATGTAGATGTTTCCTCACACTCTTCTACACACCCGACTCTGATTACATGCTTCTCTTCATAACATTTTTAAGCGCTGCATAGGGCTGCAAATGGTGCATGTGTATCAAATTGTGTTGAAGCGGGGAAACATCTCAAACCTGGAGGACAGCAGCCCTCAAGAACCAGAGTACCAAACCTGCCAAGTAGATTACGCCATAAAAATTTCAAGAAACATTTTCCTCAAGCCTTTCAGTCCTGAGGTTTGAGTGTTGGACTGTGTATAGAACAACAAGAGAAATTTGAGGGAAAAATGGGAAGACTGGGCAGAGGTGAGTGTAAACATATTAAACATGCCCAGTTACAAAGCTTTACTGCAATAAGTGCATACAAAGACATGCATGTATGGAAAATCCCTTCTGTGCTAACCAACATAGAATCAGAGCTAAAGAAAAAAAGATGGCCCATCCACCTTTTAACAGATGTGATTAATATTACTCTATGATCCAAGTTCCTTCCTTGATGCAATCACTGCAGTGTGCCCGTCAACTTTGTTTTTCTCTTATTTTTCACAGGAAAATCCACAGATTTGCCACAGGTGCATTTTTCATTCTCAATTTCATTATTTGCTCAGATTAATATGAACAACAGATCAGCACTGTTGTGGCCGACTAAGCTGTGTCTAATGGTCTGGAGTCTAGACATGTACATACCAATTATCCATTGTAAATAGAATCCATGCTTTGGCTGAAGCTTTGTTTATTCGATTCCTCTCACTTCTCATCCGCATGATTATAATTAAAGAAAATAAACACCTGGTGAAAAACTGAAGACTGAAATATTTGGTACTGTACCCTGCATAGACTTGGGCATTTCCACTTCACATAGGTGTGCACTAGTACGTCACATGTATGGAATCAAAGGCAGTAAGGCGAAATGCAGGAGTGTAAAAAGCATTCTCTTAATTGCAATTTTTTTCTTCTTATGTCATGTATTTAATTAATTATGTATGCATATGCATCTACACGTTTAAAACTAAAACTTAGAATCAGTTTTATTCTATAAACAATTTTCTATCTGGAAGTAATAGCAACAGAGACATGATGAAAGAGCTGAAGCATCTCAGGTCGCCCATCTGTGCCTACACAGAGGCGTTAAAGCATAATATAGAACTGTAGATAACACGCATTTAAAAAAAAAGCAGAATAACAGCCTTGAAGTGTTAGAATGATCTTTATTCAAACAAGGAGTCTGCAAATCTTTAGTATTGTGAGTTTTTGAAAAGTACATGAAGCTACATAAAGGAAACATAATATCCGTTAGTAGCCCCTACTGAATTGCCAACACAGAGTGTTGGGACACGTCTGAAAAACCTTACCAAACCGGCCCCCGCCATTTAATGCAGATGACATATATATCCTTTGATGTGCCAAGACGCTCCTCAGACATAAGTGATTGTAAGTACTGAGAATAATGATCACTGTCATTTCTTTTAGTTTGTTTTGTGAGTTGTATTATATTTCTAGTTTACGTTCTCACGTTTAGTTTCCTGTTTTGATGTTTGTCTTGGTTTCCTGATTCCCTTAAACTCCCCAAAGCTGTGCTCCCTGTCCACCGGTCCTCTATTCATCTCTCCCCCATAAAAAATTCCCTCGTAGCTTTTTCCCTTGCTGTACACTGGAATACGTCATCTTCCTTTTTGTTTGCTCCCCTTGTGTTTTTAACGCCTTTATCAAGGTTTGGTTTTGGTTTTTTGTCATGTTTCAGGTTTTTGGTTGTTTTCTAATTTAGTTTTAGCTTTGTTTTTTTTTCTTTTTTAATAAAAATGCTTAGTTAATTTAAAGTGTTGTATCCAAAAATGTTTTCCCCATATAAATTAATCCACACGCCTATGGCATTGTTGACAGACCAGACCTGCAGGTGCCTGTTCTTACCCCAGCTGTTTCACGTGTGGCTCTTAACTCATCCCCACTGCTGGTGTTTTTTTTTTTTTGCTCAATTAGGCCCACACAATCATCAAAAAGCAGAAATGTAATCCGGAGCCAAAGCAACTGGAAGCACTTCCACCCTTTGGTATTACAAACTCTTGTCACCTTTTGTTGCTTAATGACACAAAAATCATCCATGAAACTTCTTAAATGAGCATGTTTTTCAATGGTTATTTTTCTTCTGTTGTAGTACAGTTTTGTATGTTTTGCAGACAGGGCTTTTGATCCAGTTCAGATATACAGCACACTTATGCAGCGGTTGGAGCATCTGTTTAAAGGCGAGCCTTGACAGGAATAGAGAATGTTGCTTGATTGTAAGGTTTGAATTTCAGCAGAAGGTTTAATTATTATGATAAATTTAAGTTAATAATAGATTAAAAAAAACCTTTGGAAACACCGGATCACTGATTTTACAGTTCTTTATACCAAACCCCCTGCTGAGCTGGATTTCCACCTAGGAACATTTTTTCTTTGTAGCTTGATGTAAGAGCTTTGTCATGACCTCAAGATTGCAGAATACTCCAAAACGTCAACTCTGAGGACTATGCTGCTGTCGGGATCTGCAGAGGAAACTCTAAAACTGTGAGACATCACAGACTTACCTTATCCATCCATCCATTATCAATACCGCTTATTCCCTGTTGGGGTCGCGGGGGGAACTGGAGCCTATCCCAGTGGTCAACGGGCGAGAGGCAGGGTACACCCTGGACAGTCCGGACTTACCTTATCTCATCATCTTATACTGCTTGGTCAATGACATACTGTAGCACCACATTTGCTTACTGTGCAGAAAGAAAAAATGAGGCATCCACCGCTCAACCTGGAGTCATCACTGTGGCCACGGTACATTGCGAGTGACACAAAGTCAGAGGTGAAAATCTCAGTAGAGACAAGGCTAAATCTTTCATGAATGTATCATTTCTTATTCATTACAACTCTCTTTCCACAATATCATTTAAAAAAAAAATGTCTGACTCACGGAAGTCCTTGATGTGTGACCTTATGGCTGCAGTTAGAGTTGGTAGTGTGGAAGTGGCTCAAATATTGATCTATTAAATACTGATCGGGTACTGTCGTTTTAGCCAATATGTCTTTTATGTTTGTTTCCTCTGTCCTCCCTATGTGGAAAGCATCTCACCCTCTCATTCCATCTGAGTTAAACTGATTTAGAGTCAGTCTGAAGTTTGTATTTGCCCCCCCACTGATGTCTTTACACCTCAATGAAATTCTTTGATTTCCTGCTACACTGACAGCATCCTCTCTCTCACTGCATGAGCCCCTGAATTACATTTATCAATTTGTGGTTCGATCCTTCAATATCTGTGCCAACATCCCCAAAAAAAACACACACACACAAAAACAAGCCTTGACATCTGAAGCCCTGTAGAGTATTGAACCTAAAAAAGAAGAATCATGAAAAAAAATTCTCCCCCGAGCAAAAACTTTAAAACATTTTTTTAAACTATCCAAGACCTTTATCTTTCCTAGACCTTCATGTTTCTTTTACCCCCACTAGAAGATACCCAATTTAGGACATCATTATTGCACCGTTCACAAATTTACTCTAACCACACCTATTAGGGCAAAGTGTATATTGTGGAAAGCACTGCAATTAATGAGGTAAGGTATTGTGGGAACAAAGTTGTAGCCACAGCTCAAAAACCTGACAATCAAGAACAGAATTTTTCTAGCCTTATGAAAACGAGGTGAAGCCTCTGCATATTTCCATGCTGGCAATGTCACTCTTGACTAATTTTATGACTTACCACAAGTCACAAACAAGCCCGGGAAATATTCTATTCCCAAGTAATTTTTCTTTGTTGGTGTTTGGTATACATCTAGTGACCTTTTTGTTGAGCGCAAACCAGGATACCGGCCATTTATTTTTTTAAAATTGCATTAATTGCTACCATTTACTGTCACCCATTTACTTAAGTAAGGCTCTTACTAACTGTTATAACTGATAAAAACTGTTAAAAAATCTGAATTGTGTTGGACGGGCTGATCATTCATGATCACTAATGGCCACAAATGAAAGTGTAAAGAAATTTCTTTAGCAAAATTGGTAAGAGGCAAGAATGAAATTGCAGCGCCTAATGGAAACTCAGCAGTTACTGGGAAATTGTCGAATGAAGGCACAGCAGTGTCCATCGGGAATAGGTGTTAATGTCAACAACTGGCTTCCACTCTTTCAGGGAAAGATGAGAATGAGAGCCGAGGTTGATTTAAAGGGATTTCATTTTAATCTCACAAGTTTGATAACAGATCATTCTGTGGACTACGTGGATGTATGCGAGCACCTGTTTATTTGGCTCAAGTCACCACAGCAGCTCTGAGTGCAGAGGTGGTTGGGTACGGCAAATTTATACAATACGGGCAGAAAGAAAACAGACCACTTAACCTTCAGATCATTATTTTTCCTTTCATATGAATTCACCCTCATTCTGAGTAAATCTCAATAAAGTTTCTGAACCTCTTGACACACAATACCCCATAATAGCATGGAAACAAGTAAAAATATCACAATGGCATTCTTTTGCCCAGTGATTGGAGGAGGTTTGGTAACAATTTTAGTTCTGAGTAATAATATTTTAAAAAGAATAATGTCTTTTAGGATGTTTGACAATGCTGCTTTCGTCTTAAGCTGTCACGTTGGATAAGGATCATATAAAGATTGCAACTTTCCGGTTTGTCTTGCCGGGATTCTTGACTGGGTTCAATTCAGGGCACTGACTGTCACTCAGCAGTTTATGTAAAATGATCCCTAAGTCACTTCAATGTTTTCTCTGCCATAAGTCAGAGCACTTGTCCTGTTGAAAGTTTAACAATCTGAGTCATCTGTTATTAGTGTGGTTTGCTCAGTTTGATTTTGATTTGAACCTGTCTCTTTCTTCTTGTTGGTGAAATGATCCTCATCACCATTAAACTGTCACCACCATGCTTCACCTTATGGGTGTTTTTTGCCAGGTTCACTGGGTTTGAAGTTCTTATTTGGTTTCTTGAGTTGATGTTGCACTTAGATCTTTTAAATGGGACATATTATGCAAAACCAAGTTTTTAATAATTTGATTATGTACATTTGGGACTGTGGAGGGCCTATCAGCAGGCAAAGTGTGAAAGTCATGTTTTTGTGGGCTGCGTCTGTCTTAATACAGGAGATAAATCAGGAGCTTTCAGGAGTCTGTATTTTCTGACGTCATTTGCTCTAGCTCATTATAATATTCCAGCCTTTCACCTGCATGTTGCCGCCCACCTCAGCTTACTCCACCTATCTGTGCACCGCCATAAAACTCATAACTCACCATTCAGAAACGTCTTGTTGCAGTCTACATTGAACAACTTCTTAGCTAGCTCCTTCTTGTTCAGGGTCTGACTCTGGTTCAAACATATAAAGTTGGACAGAAAAGTTTCCTCCAGTTGCCATGTTTCTTCCAGAGTTGACGTTCAGCTGTTGTCATGGTAGCCTGAGCGTGCGGACATTGGCACACCTCCTGTAAGAAGTGGGTGGATTGCCTGTGTCTCATTTGCATTTAAAGAGACAGGCACTCAAAACCGAGCGCTCTGAACAGGGCTGTTTTTGCAGGGTGATTGAACTGCTATTGTGCTTCATCCTTATGGTATTTTGACCAAAGCTTGTCACAGACATTACATTAGGACACCAGGGAACTAGGTTAACTTGTTGAAATAAGGTATAATATGACTCCTTTAATTTACTTGGATTCAGATCCTGTTGCCATTAAATTCAAATTTGCTTTTGTTCTTTTTTAATGTATAATAAATGTATGTTGTATATTTTTGTTGTGTTTCAACTATTAGTACTGACTTCTTTTGCACAAAGTCACAACTTGTTTCCTGTACCTATTTGATCATGTTTTCTTGTCTGATCACATCTCTTGGGAAATACACGAATCAGCCATAAAAAAATGGCTATCATGCCTATCATAGACTGTGTTCTCCTCATTCCAAGGAGTTATAACCAGCTATGGCATGGTAGAAAACCATCTGAAGGTGTCCTGCGGTGTTTTAGGGACATTAGCAAAGGATCCTTTGGGTCTTGTGAGTTGTGAAGATGGTCCTCATGCAGTGGGCTTTCTTCCTACACAGACTGTCATATCTCATCGGATTGAATCTGGAGAGTAGAGGTCAGCGAAACACTTTCGGCTCTTTGACATGCTTGTGTCACTAATTTGCAGCTGTGAGAGAGAAATCCAATTGAGTCCCAGGATACAGGTAATTTGTGTGCTCTGATGTGCCAATTGTTTGTGTGAGTTGTAATTCTATTCTGTGGAGGTTATTTACAGGATTAAAATGACGAGAACAGTTATGTGTGCGAAGAAATCCCATTTTTGTTGGAAGACTTCCTGTTAGAAACATAGTTTAGATTTCCTTACATAATGGAATAAAGAATTTACTTGTAGAAATCTGAATGTTTTTTTTCTCTTTTTTAATATTGTACCTGCTCGCAGATCAGCTCAGAATGGCTTTAGTTCTCTTTTAATCTTTCCCCTTTTTCTCTTTCTGACAACCACAGCAGTTTGACCAGGGGTATGGTAATCATTTACCTGTAACATTAAAGTTAGACTTAGAAATGAAGAAGGCCCAGAGCTCTTACAATGCAAGTTAACCAGCAGTGCTGTGTGGAACTACACTATTCAGCAAATGCACTTTGCAGCCTCCACCAATGCAAATATGCCACCGGTACATGCCTGTGTTTGGCCTTTTGAATTAAATTGTTCAGTGCATGCACAATGGTAAGAGAGGTTTTAGCCTCTCAGCAATGCACTGTCACTATTTGTGCAACAATTTTACAAGCCCACAGCTAGCATTTAAATGAAATTAGTCACAAATAAGCAGAGATCTCACACCCACAATTCCTTAAAAATACATTTGTTTCCAGATGTTTTTGCTTTTGAAAGGTCTGTACATTGAAAAGTGTGACATAGTACTAGTAGGATGTAAAAAGGCTTCCTGATGTTCCTGATACAGAATGACAGATTCATTCCAGTGCTGCTCAGTGTGGGTCCCTGTGCTTTGTTGCGTCAGGAGTCTAAGCCTGAGTGCTTGTTCGTACATGTGCAATGCTGTCACATCACTACCTTAAGCTCTTTTTCTCACTTGCTTAGACATCCAAGCCAGGCAGAAATTAGTGTAAAAAGACTTCTTCACAGCAAAATGATGCTCTAGTTGTGCCCTACGAATATATTTCAAGTTGAAATATATTTTTTAGGTTTAAAAATATGCTGAACAGATTTCAGAACAGATAGATGAGCCTCATAGGTGTGGAATACGCAGCACTAACATTTCTGCATGTTTCTCATTCAGTGCATTGCTTCATACATTGCTGACCCATGCTAAGACCTGTGGTTTACTAAGTAAAATATTGTTTTACGTGTAAATATATTTAGGTCAAATTCATTCAGACTCAGTGGTGTGCATGAAAGCAGGGTCAAAGAGCAAACATGACATATGTAAAAACAGCACAACACCACATAATGTACAGAAATATGCATTCCTGGCTATACTCAGCTGTTTAAAATGTTTATATATTCAAAGCAGTTTAATCAGGACTAAGTGGTTTCTGAGTGAATAGAAGCACTGCGGTTAGGTCTCTTGTGACAGATTCTAGAGCTGGTCTTGTTGCAAATTGAAGTCAAAGATGTGGAAAAAGCTGCTCTTATCAAATCTATATTAAATTTTTTAAAAACTGTACTTCTTTGGCATGTAAATCTGTGTATATCCTCTTCTCACAGGTTGGCCCAATACTTGGGACAGAAACACAAAACGGTGTGACGGTTTATCAACAAAGTGGTAGGTGTTCAAACTAAGTTTGCCACTCATGGTTCGGCTGCCGTTCACGGTAATCAGTTTTGTATTCTGGTGAGTGAAATATGATGTACGAGCATCTGCTTTCCAAACGAGTTTACACTGGAGTCAGAGCCTGATATCATTGGGCAGAGATAATCATTTCTTGTTCTGTCTTTTAAGCTGTGAGATGGAAGAAGGTGCTGCAGAGGTGGGAGAGAGCCAGATGGATATTACGCTGACTTTTGAGGAATGGAAGGCAAACAAAAGGGTAATGGGGGAGGAAGGCAAACTCAATCTTCCAGTTCAGAGCCGCCCCTCCTTTATATCTGTCATGGCTCTTGTGTTCGGTGCACTAATGACAGCGGGCGGATAAACAGAGAGGTGAGGAGCCTACTCGCCAATGACATTTTTCTTTACAGGAGTAGCACGGCAGCACATGCCAGTCACATAGAAACCATGCAGAAGATCAGTGATGAAGAAAGAGGTTTGCGGTGCTTTTTTGCTCTTCCTCCAAATATTCCTGACTGCAGACGTGTTTGAGAAGGACGTGTTCACGAGGTTAATCTGGTTCGAAAAATGGTTTTTGACACCGAAAATGTTTTAAACCTTTTATTGACTGGAATTTCTAAACAACAGAAAGATAATAAAGAAGAAAATATGACTGCAAATTAGGTATGAGAAGAAAAACTGAATATTGAGTATAAATAGGTTTCTGTTCACAAATCTTAAAATCTTAAATGACACTCTTAGTGTATTTTCTCTTATCCTTTCTAACTTTTCTAATTCCATTTCAGATTTGGACATGTACAGGGTCATAAAACTGTTATTAAACTGTTATTACTCTCACTTATGTCCTTAAAAAAAACTCAAACCCTTAAATAACTTCCTGCAGGTATAAATGAAGATTGGGCAAAAATATAACTTAAATATTTCCCCAATCCCAGCAATCCTGAAGTATGTTTATTATGAAATAAGTGATGGATTATGCTTTAGCATAGTATATAAAGAGTCAGCACAGATGGTGCATCAACTCTTTTGGCTCAGGGCAAAGTGAGTAGAGCAAGAAACCAAAATCAGAATAACAAAAATGAAAGGAGGGAAAAGGGAATTAAAGTGACTAAATTACAATGAAAAAGTACCCATACTTTGTGGGCAATTATCTTTTCCATTATAAAAATTGTTGTTACATTTTTGTATTTCTGTAAATATTTTTCTCATAATTTTACAAATCAATCAGTATTTTTGTGCAGCTTTCCATTATTTAACAAAAGGCAAACTAAATTGTGCATATTTATGGAGCACAATATGTGGGAAGGTTTTTTAGAATTAATTCGCTATTGACAGATATGCACCTTCCCTGCATGTTGTAAATAAAAACAAAAAACAAACAAAAAACAACAATCAGTAGTAATTTTTAATAAGTATTTTCATGCAAACTCAAGCTTTTCTTTTGTTTATGTTTACCTTCCACAATTGGGAGCCAAATGTGTCTAAAAATGGTTTGGCTGTTACACTGAAGGTTTGTAACACTTTACACAAGTGGCTCTTCAAACCGAGTGTTTGTGTAACATTTGATGTTGAAAGACCCAAGGCTTTCAGCACTTGGGTCTTTGGTAAAAGCATGTAATGAAGCAGTGGAGCCCTGGTCAGGATGGTGATTAAGAATGGACAGCCTTGTTCCTCTGTAGAGGTGAGAAAAAGTGTTACAAAAGCAGCATCACCTCAGCAATTATTCAATATGGACTTTATACTGTTACCTAGTCTGTGTTGACAACTCTTGAGAAAGTAAAATAGATTGCGTGTCTGAAGGTTGCAAAATGGCAATTTAAAAGGAGGATTGTATGCAGCCTGAATGAAAGAGCTGGCACAATGCTACCTCTGTGATGTGGAATGAAGAGAAAACTTATCTTGCACACTTTTGACTTCAAAACCAAAAGCAACTTGAAGCAGACAGTCCACAGGTCAAATTTCTCACTTTCTATACAATAGATTTTAAAAGGAAATCATCTGAGTGTTCTGTTGCCACCTCCTGGAGGAATCTGCCTCATTCTTGGCCTTTCCCATATTTTATTGATGTTGAGGTTTTGCACTTTGTAGCAAATTCCCTGTGTGAGTTATTCGGATACACAAAGGCCTCTTTCTTCAGGTGGTGTTAAATATTGTATTGTGAGCTACTTGGATAGAAGGAAACAGCCATAATTGTTGTGTGAATTTATCTATTCTGCATCTCGTGGCATGACAGGAGACTCCTAGCCATGTCTGAAATGAACTGTGATTTTATATCCATACCATGGTTGTGCAAGGTTCATCAGAAAAAAACAAGACTTAGGTTCGAAGAAGGCATTATTGAATTCAAATCCATAGTAATGCAATATCATGCCTGTGACTGATTTCTTTAATGCTTTTTAGAGAAAAAATGGTACGCACATGCCGTTCTAGTACGTACATTCATCGTTCTAGTATATTCTTTGCTCTATTACCAGCATTAACTTTTACCTAGAATTATAATACATTTAATTGCATTTAAATAAACATTACATAAACATTTTTCCTGAAAAACTGTGTTGCACACACTAGTGACAGAACTCCCTCTTGATAGGGTGAGTGATGGCGAGATTTCTTCTTTTTCAGTCAAGTTAATCCCCCTCGTAGTCGGGGATGAGCGGATAGTCGGGGCGAAAACATTTTAATTTGGAGATGGTGCAGGAGTAACATTGTTTTAATGTTTTGAGAGCTTTACAGGAAAATCTTCCCCTAAGCCTTTACCATGAAATAAAGCTATTCCTTTGACTTTGAATTACAGTAAAAGCTTTCTTCCTGTATCCCACACGGAAGACGATTAAATTTTGTCATGCTGATCCAACATGTCACCCACACATTATTTAGAGGAATCTGGCACAATCCTGCAGGCCTCTCAAGGCCTTATTTCAGTAATTCTTTGCAGCTGAGGATTTGGCATCAAAGGCATGCAGTTGTATGTTTGCAAGAATTAGTTTCATGACCTGTTTGTGTCAATATGACATGCACACAGGTATGAACTTAGAGAAGCAGAATCAGCTCCACCTTCATCAACACTATTTTCTTCCCTGACCCTCAATAACTGGGTGAAAGCCTTGTTATGAACTTTAGGCAGACCTGCACGCTGCCGCACCCCCAAAGCCATAAATGTCCAATGAAATCCGCCCACCTTTGATCATGATTTCCTTCTAATCCGTTTGTGAAGGTATTACCTGAAGAGCGCCAGAGGCAATATTTCTGCTGAAGCCGTGTTGCCCACATCGTCATGTGGAGAAACAGCGTTAATTACCTCTATTCTGAAGCTAACCCAAGTGACCAAAGTGAAAGCTAAATCTGGCATCGAGTGAATCAGCAGCATAGGCAGTCGGGTTGCCATTGATGTTGGAAGAGAGTCACAGCTGGAGGGGCGGTGTAAGCTTGGGCTTCATCCTTTCTTTTCAAACGCTATTATAACTGATTAAAGTGACTTTGCAGCTGCACCTCATCTGGTAACATCAGAAGAATGATTTTTTTTCTCTCTCAATTTTACACAGACTGTAATTTTAATGCTCAGACCATAGCATTTGTGTGCTGATGCACGCAGGCACACACACACAGACATCTCAGGACCACCATTAAGTTACCTGTTAACGCATACAACACTCTGACCTTTAGTTTGTAATGTGTTCAGCTTATAAAAGCCAATGGCCACTGATAATAACACACATCACAAGACAAAAAACGCTGAAAAAACGCTGTTCAATGGTTTAAGATCCACAAAGCTCTGTCTCATTGACACTTCTGTCTCTTAATGGTGTTAGCATGGATGAATATATATTACGGAAATCTAAATTGTTTCTGATGCTCCTCTGCTTGGTCCGCTGTTCGACATGTCCATAAAGCAATTGCCCTCTAGATCACAGCAGCCAGAAAACTCTTCTGAGTTCTTCTCAGCTATTGCCTGATAGACTTCGTACAAGAAGGTCCCTTTTCTTTAGAATAAAATCAATTCCACAAGACTTTAAACCATCAGATAATGCGTTTTTAGCCGTGCTTTAAGGTTTAAAAGCAATAATGCAAATGAGGATCAGTTCTCGACTGTGACCAAAGGGCTATGGAGTGCAAAAGAGCTATTGAGTTAGTATTGAACCACATTTCTCCAAATACCTTTTGGAACAGTCCAAACTGCTGTTTCTGCTTATTTTAATCATCTTCTGCATTCTGATGCTTTGGTATCTTTTCAGTCACTACCTTGTATTGCAGGGCGGCTGTGTCTCGTGAAGAAAGAGCAGTTGCCCACTGATTGGAGGGTCAGTGGTTCAACTTCATGTTCCTCCAGACGACATGTCGAAGAGTCCTTGGGCAAGGCTCTGAACCCCAAGTTGCTCACTGGTGCAACCAGTGTGTGAATTTGTGTGTGATTGGTGAATGACATGCGGTTTAAAGCGCTTTGAGTGGTTAGCTTGACTAGAAAAGCGCTATATAAGTGCAATTACACTTGTATTGTAGTGTGATATAAAGATGTTGGTCATTATGTCACAGATAATACTTGGTATTGCATTTACCAGTTACAGGTGCAAAATGGACAAAAAGACGAGCGGCATGCACACTGATCTCATGAAGCTCTTCCTATATAATTGAAATATGTTTAGAACCATAACTAAACATGGGAGGATTGAATAGATTGAAGTCGGACTTCAAATACAAAACTAGACAAACAAGAAACATAAACAATTTTTACATAATCAAAAACACATTGACAATTCCAACAGAAACTCCAAAAACAAAGCCATGACGAGTCCTCCCTTTAAAATGATCTGACTCATACGGAGTCCATTTCTAAGATGTTCAGCTTTATGATATTTACATATTATATAATTTTGTGTTCAGTGTATGTGTTCTAAGTTGCAACCAATCTTTGCCAGGAGGCTTTAAGAAAATATATTCTAAATATCTTTCTATATTTAGAATATCTAGATATTCTATATATCACATAATTTTATGTCTTCATAAAAAAAAACTACAACCTTAAGTTGAATCGTCAAATGGATAAAAAAAAAGTTCACGCATTTGGAGTTGGATAATCATTTTTGGATTGAATCTCTTTCCTGCTGCAACCATGTGACAGCAGTATTTTCTAAGAGAGCCCTGTTATTGTTGTGTTATGTCACTGGTAATGATGAGAGCGATAGCTGGGGAAAAGCCAAAGAGCCAGACAGAGCTTTCTGACAACTGGGAGCTGTAGAACAACAACATAATGGCCATGTACCTGCAAATGAGCAAATTGAAAAACAAGGAAGGACAACAAAAAAAAATCTAGAAAACATACATTTGGCATACAACTACAAATGTGTTAATTTTTAGAGAGTAAAACGTTTCTTACACTTGAACAGCGGCAATGGAAAAAAAAACTTGAATAAAAATGGGGATTGTTGTCATATTATCGCTCTTTTCTTCACAATGAAGTCATTGAATTGTCTTGAAGTAAATGCAATTTATGTTTTCAATTTACGTTGACATTAGCGACTATAACCGCAAAACATACTTAAGCCCAATGCATACTGATTCAAAATGTAAGGGCAGAACTATTGTCTTACAAATGAACCTTTAATATAGAACCTGACTTCAGGCATTTTACCATAGTCCTTGGTACACATATGACTTGTTCTTGAATAAAGGTATGACATAGCAGGCTGCATTGTGTAACATTGCCAGTTCAGTATATCTGCCCCAGTTTGGTACGTGGCAGCGGGAGTTTGGTTTCCTGCGTGAGCTACCAAGCTACCAGTGTTATGTGTAACTTGTGTAAAATGTACATCAGTAATATTATTTCAGGCCCAAAGACAGACATACATTAAGTAAAACCAGGTGAGAAGAAAAAAAACATAGTTCGAGACAGACATATCTAATTTTTGTGGCCTATTTTGACAGAAACTTCTCATAGGCTTTTCAGGGAGATCTCAGGAATTTTACCATAAAGAGTTGTTAAATATTACTTCTTTAAAGTGTATCCCTCCCTTATATTTGCAGCTTTGGTAAAGAGAGCTTTTTTTCATGTTATATCTGGAAAGATTCAAATTCTCATCGACTTAAATGATCTGTTACACACTTTTTCTGTCTATTATTTATCGGAGGCTCCAACTCCTACTTCTTCCTAAACCCACCCTGCCCCTTATAACCCCTGAGTGACATCAGTCCGTTCAACAAACTTCCATATGTTAAACGTTGATGTAAAAAGAATGGTGTAAATGAGGCTTTACACTGGTGATTGTGCTAATTATACACACAGATTTGTTTACATAAAGGGCTCGTGGTCAGCCAAAAGCCATACACTTGTTCATTCGAACAGGGAAAAAAATATTCAGACCTCTTCCCATGACTTTATTCGAGCTACACATTCCTACAAAGGTCCCTCTGGTTAGCTGGGTTAACCTCTTTTTCCCAGCTAGCTGTGCTGTGACATTTCTCGGTGTCACTAATGAGACAGGCTTGGCGAGTAGGGCCTGTGCTGAGACCAGAAACCTGGCAGAATTTGGCCCCAAGGGCCTCTCCGTAGGCCTCCTATTTGCATTCATCCCACACAATATTGTGCTGTTGAGCTATAAAAAGAATATGAAAGCATACTTTGGTCTCAGAGCATGTTAAAAGCACAGTGTTAAGAACTAAAAGTAACTTGAAAAATCTTTGAGACTGTCAGCAAAAGGAAAAAGCAGATTCTAAAAACAAAAACTACAATACAGACATACACAAGGCATAAAGACATTGTATGATTGTGTGAAGATTTAAATTGTTGCCAGTTGTGCAGAACAGTGTCTCTTTCAATGTGAACCTCTAGAATGCTTTTTTCTATACAGTATATTTGGCTTCTGCACATACACTCCATTTTTTCACTTCAATTTGGTACATAAGTTAGGGTGTCAGGGGTCAATGTGAAGAATACGCCAAGATGTGGAGAAGTCAGTCATTGTGTATTGTAAAATGTACCCCGTGTGTATCATTTCTGTTGATTTCTGTATTGATTGCATATTATAATTGGACTATTTTAGGTGCTTCTGCTTTTCATTTGCCTGAAGAATAAATTTGCTCTGAAGAATAAATGGAGTAATAAATGAGGAATCACAGAAACGAGAAGAAAAATATCCCTCATGACGAGTCAGCAATGGGTCACATCTGTAAGCCAAATTTGATTTGTTAACTGAAAGGGATGTCAACAGATATTTACCATAAAATCTCAAATCAGTTCAAATCTCCTTGACATCCAAATGGTTGTGTGCACTTATCTTTACAGTTGGCATTGCCATCAGAAAAATGTGGTGCAGTAATTTTAGTTGAGCTGGCTGACATGAGATTGAATGCAGGATCCAAAGCAACATTTTTACAGGACAAAAAAAAAAAAAAAACATTTAATCACCTGCTGGTTCTGTTACGGCCCTGTCAGAGTTTCACATTTCTTTTCTGGTCACAGGTCAGCAACAGGATACCATACAGAAGTTCCAGGTCTTTCTTTTCCACCTATGAGTCATGATGGCAACCTGTGGGACTTTTCAACGCCACACGTTTTTGCTCACATTGTTCTCCTGGATCAGCAAGAATTTCAGCAGCTGTTGTGACTTGGATAAAAAGACAGGTTGATTGGTTTTGACCTCTAAAATGCAGAGAGACTATTCAGCCACCTCAGAAGGGGGCATGTTCACAGGAATAGAGAGAACGGCCCATGGCACTTAAACAGCAGGAAACTTTAGGGCTGAAACGGTATATATAGAAGGCCACCATTGATTCCCCCCCACGCACTCTTTCTGTAATTTTTACTTCCCATCTCTCTCCACTGTTGTGGATGTTTTAAGCTGTTCAAAGTGCAGCAGCCTGTTCTCCTCCAAATATTTTCCAATAGGCTATTTCCAAATCAAAGCATATGACTGTTAGTGGTCAGTGGTCACAGGGGATCAGGTAGCAGTGGCAGATTCCTTTCATTTTAAATGGAAGTGCTCCCTTTTTACAAAGATGCTCTAATTCCAGGAGAAAGGAGCTGTTTCATTATTCAACTGGTGACTCCAAACCTACTTTTTTCCTGCATATACAATACCAGCTATTCATTACTAAATATTATTATCATTATTCCAGTTGGTTTCGATGAGGCTCACAATGTTCAATACAACAATTTCTAAAATTGTAATATGTTGGACCAGTACACAATACCAGTGGCACAAACTGTCTGATTTATGTTTATTAAATCACAAAATGAGCCCTTGAAGAACACTCCATATTAGACTGACCCTGTTAGCTCTTCTCTGGAAGAACCCAGCTGTGATATTATGCTGTCTTTTTTACAGGGCCACAAAAGAAAATGCATACCAAAAAGATATCAAACAAAATTACTTCACAATTAAGATAATAGGAATGGTAGCAGTAGCCAAAAATTTTGACATTTCTTTAGTTAAAACAAAATGCATAATAATATAAACATTGAGAGAGGCTCCTCGTGAAGAATATGTAAGGGTAAATGAAAGCCCGGTAAGGAGGATTGCAGCTCCAAGGATTTTCAAAAATCTGCTGGGGCCCACCCTCTCCCTTCCCACAATTAAAAGAAGAGAAAGTGCTCACCATATGGGAGGGCACAGGAAAGGTGATACCCTAACAGCCACCTAATGGTTTGGCATCACTTCATTGCTTTTAATTCTTCTTCTTTTGTTAGCACAACATACAGTTTACTTTCTGCTTCTCATAAAAAAAAATGGAAATACCAAATCAAAGTAGAGACAGTTGGGAGGTCAAAGTAGCCGGGTGTTAGTACTGTGTCTATATTATTATTGATTTTATCTCACAATAGGATTAAGGTTAATAATTTCCCTTTAAAATGCGGTTCTAGGAAGACCACAAACACAATACTGAAAAAATCCAACAATCCTACTTTCATCATCGTAAAATGAACACATCTATTTCAGAAATGCAATGTAATTCATCTCGGACTGTCTCAAGCCTTGGCTTACTCTGTTTTATTGATGCATATAACTGTACATTTTGTTATTCAAAAGCACATGAAACTGACCATTTAGCCATTAAAATCACCTCAATTAGTGCAGCATCTGTGGTTGCAGAATGATGAGCAACCACGTTTCCATTCGTTTCACTGCCAAAGGTGAACAGCCGAATAAAGAATGTATAAATGCAGTTTTAATATTCTGATCATGTTTCAATATTTAAGTGATGCAAATTAGTTTAACTGAGATTGTTATCAGTTTAACTAAGGCCTGACCCATTCAGACTCCTTTTCTCCATTTATTACACCCACCAAATAAAATTCAGAGTGACAGGTGGGGCTGAACCCAGTCCCAGTTTACACTGGATAGGAGTTGGGGTAATATCACACAGGCGATTAATATGACAGAGATTCATACATACAAATGTGTAGGGTTCTTTTAGAATCCCTATTCAATCAAAAATGCTTCTTTTTGGATGGTAAGAAGATGAGTACCCAGAAAGAACCAATGCACACACCTGGAGGATACAGAAAACCCCACCCAGGATTCAAATTTGGAACCCTCCTGCTGTAAGGCGACATAAAGTTCAACCAAATAAATGGCAAAAGATGTGTTGGCGAGTTATCAAAAAATGGCTCTGGTTAAAGCACATTGACCCTCAGGCCAAGTAATTTCCCGCGATGAGGTCAGTGTTTCGCTTGCATGATAAATACCTCATGAGTATGTCATGGGAACTCTTTTTCCCACTCTCTCTGGCAGCTAATGAGAGGAGGACCTTTTCGGTGCATAAAAGCTCCAGTCAGTAACATCATAATTGCTTTTCTTACAGCAAATTTGCTTTTACTTTCTTTCAGTTAATGAAATTAAACCAGAACATTCTTCCAACAATCTGCGGTGCAGTAGACCTAAATGTCAGCGGCTGCTGGATTTCTTCATTCAATTTGAGCAAACACCCAGGAGAGAGAGGGTATATGGCACACATTGATTGACAGAGTTCCATTATAAGGGCTTATCAGACCCCTGTTTGCAATTATCCAGGTTCAGTATGGTGACGGGATTTGATTTGTGCTGGGATTATTGTCACAGAGATGTGTGCAGAAAGGAGTACAGCTCCACATCATGACCCCTCTATAATTTTCATTAGCTTGTATCAGTTGCTAACAACCAGGTAACACTCACTGGCAGCTCAATGTTTGTAAATGTTTTCCAGTTTAGAAAAAGAATTTCTTGATTTAATTCTTCATTTTAATTTTAAAATATTCATTGTCACATTTGATTGTTCATGTATTTTTTTAAAACTAATTTTGTACCTGATTAGCAGATTATATTCTCTGTAATAATGCATGTGCTTTAACTCCTCGTAACTAAAACAAAATGCTTGGGTAAATCCCATGAATACAGTACAACAACTACTTTATTAATTTGGTTTACAGTTTAAGTGTTTGGTTTGTCAGTGTGAAAAAGCATTGTATACATAATCAACTTTTCTAGGTTTTTTCAAACAGTATATGAGGGCCACTTATTGTCCAACTAACAATAAATGGAAAATCTGAATTTCCAACAAATTATGACAAGAGCAACTTTTTTTTAATAAACTGCGGTAATGCTAGTGAGAATTTGCTTGGACAAAAACAAAGTCAAATAGTTTAATTCATCCAGGTTTCTTTATGTGTGTAGGGAATAATCTGGACTCACCTTGGACTCAATCTCACCTCCAGGCTGTCTAACTTTACTTTTTGCTAAGAGTTCCGTAGAAAGATTCAACAGAGTGAGATATCTTTTTGAGCTTTAAATTACTTCAGAAACCCCAAAAGATATTCTTGAGAATTGACTCATCAACTAAGTCCATTTAAACTCTCTGGTAGGAAGCAATCAGGAGCTAGCAGACCAAAAGAACTATTTTCACATTTTTATGCTAGTTCACTACATTAAACAGGCACTGAAACGTTTCAGTGAATTTGTACAATTTTACCAGAGTTGTTGTGTTATGATTGAGACTACAGCTTGGACATGGCTGGGGGTTTTTCATTACACACACCCCAAAATTTGTTTGTCACAGAGTTCTTAGGGACAGTTTTAACCCTTTAAATGTCGTATGTATAATATTTAAAAGACAGGTTTCTGAGATCTATTGCTTCACCATACCATCAAAACATGGCTTAAAAAAATGCAGAATATTTTCATTTAAGTTCATTACGAAAATTAGCAGAGAATTTTGATCAAATTAATTTAAGAATACATCAAGATTAACACATTAAACACATTCAACTAAATAAATTACTACTGGTTTCAATTTCATGATATTTATCCTCTGTTTGCTAAAGCAAGTCTTATATATTTGAACTGCACATTTTTAGGGGATTGTCTGAAATGAAATGCAAATATTGGGATAAAATAATTTAATCACTTAAATTTCATAAATCAGAACTTGAAAATGCACTGCATGCATGCAATGCATATGGCAAAAATTGAAGCCACTTAATCTGGCCTTTTCTAACAAAAATATATATTTTCCCTTGTTTTACAGTTATAATGAAATTTACAACATAGTTGCCAATCTTCCCTAAAGTGGAAATTCCAGGAGGTTTACCCTAAAGTCAGGCTGCACCGTGCTTGGTAAGATTGCCAAAAAAAGCAAAGACTTCTGAAAAATGCCAAACATGATTGAAGAACTAGAAAAAGACGGATCGCCCCCCCAAGAGTTGGTCATAAGATGTGTGGCCAAGAAAAATGTATAGTGACTAGAACAGAAGAGCAAGGTGAAGTTCTTGGATTTTTTTGTACACACACAGCACATACATACTGTGGACCTTTGAAAGACTTTCTACAATTCCAGGGGGAACAGTTTTAATAAGCTACTTAGTAAGTTCAGCAAACTGAAAAGTGAAGTTTGCACCGTAGCTACACAAAAGGGACGTCTGTGGAATTTGTGTTGTGATGCAATTTGTGGCTCCACAGATCAGTTTAATAACAGAGTCATTTATGAAAACAACAAGAAGTCTAAAACCAACTCAGTATCTTTGTCGAGTTTGAACATGTGTGTTATACTGTAATATGTTTATGGCGGTACTGCCCTGTCTCACCCCTGGTGTGACACCACTTCAGGACACCATTTTACTCTGGTTGTGGTGAGCTTTTGGTGTCATCATCTGTCCAAAAAAAACCTTATGCATCCTTTGTGTCATCTAATACCGCTGACACATACATGTTCAAGCTTCCTCCCGTCACACCAGAAACACTTCAGTTCTCCACAGAGAAGTAGATCACTAATGTATTGATCAGAGAGAGAATACATTATCAGTGTAACTCAGCAGCAGATCTTCTTCTTTTGGATTTTCCCTTCTGTGGTCGCCACAGTGATGCATCCGTCTCCTTGTCACTCTGTCTGTCTCCTTCTAACTCTGTGTCTCATTCACACACAGATAATTGACTCACATGGTATATGTGTCAAAAACAAACGGCTGCGGATGGCATATAAAAACTGGATATGATAAGCTGTGGTTGATTAAGCTGGAGATGTACACTATTTAACTGTTTGTACTGTTCATTTACTGCCACAACAAAGATGAGGAGTACAAAGATTAAAAAATACATTTTAAAAAAGTTGCCCAAATTACAGAATGTTACTCCTTAGAAGTAGTCTTCATTATCCCGACCATTTGCATTAGCTGGTGCAAAACATAAAATCAAATATTTTTCACATACATGCCGTTCCCTTATCTGAACTTCAGACACAAAGAGTTAAAACTAATCTTAAGTACAGCATTGAACTGATAGTTGGATTAAACATACTGTCTTTAGCTTTCTCTGGCTTTAACTGATCCCTCAAATATAGCTTAACCATCGGGATCTTCACCTTTGAGGCTGGTAGCAGATCTAATATCTATGCATGTCAGTACAGTAGAGTAAAGAAAATTTCCAACAGGATGGTTTCTTTGGCCATGAAGAGTGTATGCCGCCAGACAGGGCTTAGAGGTTGAACTTAAAAAATTATCTGGTTATATTTTTGGCTTGAGTTTCACACTCTCTGGTCACTTTAGATACTTACAAATACCCAAAAGTGAAAAAGTGATTTTCCCATCAAATGTAACCTTTAAGCAAAATGTTAATAGTAACCTATGCTGGGTAAAACATAAGCAGTCTAACCATGCTGAAAAAAGATTATCTATGTAACATGCTTCAACACAAAATCCCCAAAAGACCAGACAGACTGATCTTTCAGTGCATGAAAAACTGAAGCACAAACTACAAAGCAAAAGACAAGGTAGAACAATGTATTTTTATATAGTCCTTGTATCAAATGATAGGTGTACGCTCAGCTCACTGAGCGGGAGGAGTCCATATTTAGTTTACTTTGTGATTTTACTTTGGGCAGCTCAAGGCCAGAGCACATTGCCTGTTTTGTCACACAACAAATTAACCCTTGTGTGGTGTTCATATTGTTGTTACTTAGCCAGTGTTCGTGGGTCTGACGGACCCGTTGCATTTTGTGGCTTTTAATGCCTCAAAATCACTTTTATATTAAAACACTTTTATATTAACTTCTCTCTCTCTCATCCAAAACCACTCCCAGGGCCTCTGGGCAGAGAACCTTTTGGCCCTCTTGATCGGTTATAAGAAACCATTCTGGCAAAGCTGGGCCAGTGTGGTCCCGCCCCCAATTTTAGCAGATAGACAGAGGGTGAAATGTGTGAGAAAATTAGAGCAGACAAACAATGTATGGGAACCGTTTCTTTTGTGTTTGTGCACCTGGGGTTCCCACACAAGGTTGCAACATTGTGAGTGCGAGTGCGTGTGCGTGTGCGTGTCTGTGTGCGGTTCACAGAACATCAATTTCCACACTTCTAGCCCCGGGTCCAGTGGACCCGAACATCTTGTATGTAATAGAAATGTGTAGGGGGGTCTACGGTGTGTGGGCATTAAATATGAATTCTGATATATGTTCTTCACAGAAAATGAGCCAAAGCCAGTGAGTTTCAGTTTAAAAAATTAGTTAATTGTATCATTTTTCTTTTAGTAAAAAATGAAAACGGGTCCCACAGACCCGAACACCACACAAGGGTTAAGTATAAGAGCAAGTAAGATTAAAAAGAAAAGAAAAAGAAAAAAGAAATGTAGCACAGTGACTCCATAAACAGTTAAAAAAAAACTGCACTCATTTGATATCGTCACACTGCTATATTCAAGTGCTGGCTTTCCATTACACCTTCATTTGTAAACTCATACATGCAGAATCACAGTGGTCGCATTAAGACACACTGTGAAGCAAAGCACATTTACACAGGCAGTCACAAACATGCCGGAAGAATAATATATTGGAAACAAACTCGCAGTCACACACATGCCACACAGAGCACAAAGATCATCTCTAGAGGCCTCTAAACAGAGAGGAAGAGAGACTATAAAATGTAAATTCGAGTCTTGCTACATAAAAATGCAGCGAGCACAGACAAAATGTATTTCCATAATGACTTTGGGTTGGTGTGCATATGAAGTGTTAGCTTCCCCTCGGCAGGCGCTGCATGATAAATGAGCTGCTGCCTCGACCATTTCTGTCATAAACTCTCGGGGGTTTGTCTGTCCACTAGTGCTGGCTGCACTGACATTAAACGCAACGCAGCTCTGAGCCAGACAGGTGGGCAACTTCATTCAACATTTATGATGGTCTGTCCATTCAAATTTCAAGACGAGTAGAAAAGGTCTGTGAGTGTGCTGCTTCTGCGTGGTGCTGAGAACATGAGGGCACATACTGTAGGAAATAGACTGCCCCAGAAGTCATCAAAACTGTTGCATCAGTGAATTACTTGTGTTTGGAGCTCATTATATACTAAGAATTTCAATTATGACAACTGGATTGAAAAGTATGTGTTTTCACTGCCATAACATACAGTTTCAAAAAAGCGTGTTGTAGTCATGTGTGAGGATTTGAAATAGATTGAATCTTGGTTCAAACATGGCTATCATCATAATCCTCGTGTGAAAAGAATTCTCCGCAAAAGCTGAGGCAAAAACACTTTACCCAAACAAAGATTTAAGAACAAAACTCTACTGTATTATTTAGCTATTTATTCCCTAAATGCCCATGTTCGAAGACGAATTTCTTTACCATTAAAAGTGACCAATTATTAGTCAAACAAAAAGTAAGATGATTGTGTAAACCACTAATTGAGCACTAGAGGGCTCTCCAATGTGTTATTATACCCCAAATGGACAATTTAATAATTCCTTGAAGGAATACAGTAAGAGGAAAACTTTGCCTTATGTCCTTCACTGCAAGATCATGAAAACGTTTTGGTGAAATCACAGTGAAAGAAGGAACGGTGCACTTGTTACATCTGGTGTCTTAAAGGCTGTGCGTGTTCTGTAATGCTCAAGGGTTGGTTTAGTCGGTCAGGGTTAAGGTCGTCAACATCATGTGCCCACAAAACCAAATCAGACATGCCAGGCTTTTTACATCAATAGATTTCTCCATCTATACATTTTTCTCCCTGATGATGACAAGTACATTTTCCAAAAGGGCATTACCAAGTTCCATGTGACTCAAAACTGGTCACCATGGATTCCATACTTAAACCTTTTTCTAGGGCATCTTTGAGATTTGCTGGAGATGAACCAAGATATGCCTGCATGTGTGCATCGGAATCCAAATTGAGATTTGAGTGAACACAAAATTGGGTCAACATGCAAAATACACATGTTGCTGCCACTCTTTATTAATCTTTTTTCTAAATGTTATTTATGTCATGAGTCCTTTCCAACATTTCCCAAACTTTGTATTTGTCGATTTTCGGGCTAGAATATCGTAACATTTTAAACCATTTGAGGGTTAAGGATATCTGTTTTTGCTGTGTTCTTAACTATATGAAGAAAAGGACAAGTCTGACGACGATTGATCAACATGAGCCTTGAAGATTAAGATACTTGGGCCTGAGCTTTCACTTTCATTCAGTCTTATCTCTATAGTGTGTTCTTTTTCTGACACTATGAACCGAACTTTGTCCAAATTGTGAGAATGTCTGTCTTAATTTGTTCAATCTCATGCTTATTTGCTCTGTGATATTAAAAGCCATGTAAACTGACACGCTCTCATGACCGCTTCAGAAATGCTGCTTTTTAATCCTTGCTTTACTGGAAAAGTCAATGTGTTGCTGTGCTCATCAATAAAGTCATTTCCACCCAGCCTGCATCTTCCCTTACATAGAAAGGTGAATAACTTCCTAATGTTGTTAGTATTGACGAGGCAGTCGAGCTGCAAATGATATGGATATTAGAACAAAGTGAAATAAGATATTTTATAATTATTGGCACAAGAAAATCAGATGCTCGTCTAATTTTTATTCTTATCTTTGGTCCCACAAATGGCTTGTTTGTATCCGCTCTCTTTTTTTGGTTTATCTCTGAAAAAAGCAATGTTTCTTGAACTATGTTGTGTTTGTTGGCCTTTGAAAATGGCCCAGTTGTTTTGTGGTCTTTGCATCATCTTTGCTGTTCTCAGTTTCCAGTCGCACACATGGGAAATAAACAGCTCAGCAAAGCTTAGCAAAAAGGTGCAAAATTTGGCAGGGGAGGCTGAGGGGTAGAAAAAAGAACGAGGGGAAAAAGTGTTCTTCAAATAAGTCCTGCTAATGAGCCAGCGAGAGATTTACATAGCCTGATGACTAAGGATTCTGGGTAATTACCTATGTGCAACCTCAAGGTTTAATCGGTGATGAGTACAGGCCTGGTGACAATGCCAGCCAATCAATCCTAGCCTTGGGAGATGAACAGAAACAGCAGCACCACTGCTCCAACGTGAGCTGTATGTTGACTTTTAAAGTGCAGCTGGAGATTTGTGAGATTAAACATAGCTCCCAAGAGGACAGGCTGCAGTAAGGCAGGTGCATCTGACACTTTTTTGTCTTTTCTTTTTATAGCACAGACAATAATACAATAAACACCTGAGCTAATCCAGCATTTTCAAAGCAAAATGAGTGTGAATTCTCCAAATGGAATATCTTTCTCTCCGTTATGAAATGTGAGTTTTCTCTTTTTTTTCCTGCACCAAGGCATTTCATTTTTAGTTTATGTTATGTCCGAGCTGAGCAAAACTCAAAAGCAATTAGTTCAATATGACTGGTCATGCTATTTTCTGAATAAAAAAGTCGTATAAAAGCTACAAATCTACATGCAAGGTAATATGTCCTAAAAGCTGGATTTTGCTTCAAGGGCTAAATATGCACTTAACTTCCAAGCCAGTACATGCTTTCCATGACATTACTAAGGCTATCCAAGGTCTTGACTTCATTTTGAGTGAAAGCATGTCAGATTTGATTGATTGGGATGATGTAATGCTTGCCCTGGGTACTACAAAACTGTCATGGAAAAAGGTTGACAGCTGGAGCAGATACTTTATGAGACTTATCCAAACAGATTTATCCCTGGCGCCTTGCCTGTGATTGTATTACAATATCCATCGAAGCTTTGAAAGACCTGAGAATTCATATTTTCTTCAAGTGTGACAGTGTTGGCTGAGAAACAGAACTTCTGAAATAGGTTGAGACACGAGATTGCCTGATGATGTGTGAATATGCTGCTGAAGGAGTTCAACTTAAGGGCAAAACTGAAAGTTGTAAGAAGTCCTCTCTGCTGTGATCAAGCCTTGAAAGAGGAAGCAGGTCATATCTACAGTTCAAATGAGTATCAATGAAAGAATGGAGGCTTATAACCTTACTCTGTAATTACATATGGTTTTATCCCCGCAATCTAAATGTTTTCTCTATGTTTGAGCAGAAGAGGACAGGGGGGTTTGGTGTATTGTCATGTCTTGGTCTTGTCATTTCTTGTTTTATTTTCAAAAGTACATCCCATCCCGTTTGAGGTCGCTTGCACTTCCTTGTGTGTCACATGTCTGATTGTCTCCCCTAATACCTGATGTTTTCACCTGGAGTTCCCTTCCTCTCTCGTGGTTAAATAGTCTGCATTTCCCCTTGTCTTGTGCCAGTGTGTTTCGTTCTATCAATCTATGATACTGTGCCTGAACCTGGCCCCTGAACTCCTTGTCTTGAATCTCCATGTTTTTTCCTCATATGAGTGATTATAATTATGCATTTCATAGTTTTCCATCCTCGTTTTGAGTGAATATTATTTTGTAATTTGTTCATGCCTTTGTCTGCCTCAATTTGAGTCATTATTATTTTGTATTTTTGTCTTGCCCGCCTGCTCCCTGCGAGTGCTTCCTTGTTTGATTAAAGTCCTCTTTTTTTAAAACTTATTTTTGCCAAAACTCTGCATCGGAGTCCTGCCTTGAGGCCGTCCTGACACAGTTGACTGAATGCTGCTCCAGCTCGAGACAAATCTCCCTTTCTAATTCATTTGTCCGTCTTTCAAACCTGATATTTATGGCAACATAAAACGAATCATCGCCTTGTGTTAGCAAGTTTATGATGAGAATGCCTGGTTTTTTAGAGGGTCCCTTTAGCTAAATATTACACTTGCGATTGAATCTGTGATAGTAAACTATGGAATAATGTGAAGATCTCTTCACTAATTGTTAGTTTTCATCAGCGCCTCATCAGCCTTTCTGCTCAGTTTGAAACTATGTCTCTTTGGTACATAAACATCTTTACAATGGCGATTATGTATTTTGATCTCCCTGTTTAAAAATATTAACTCACAGGAATTATAACCCCTAGCCTTTAACCAGCACACTTTTTTGATCCAAAAGGGTCCCCAGTTTGAATCCCAGGTGGAATCCTTTCCCTGTGAAGTTTGCATATTCACCCGATATGGGTGAATTTAGATTTAGATTTTCTATTTAGCAACAAAATGTTTGTATGGATTTGTTGTCATTATTTGAGAATCAAAATCCTAATATTGCAAAAAAAAAAGTACAGCTTCACAATTGGTTTCAGCCTTAATGGGAGTGCCAGGGGCCTTAAAGTGCCTTAAAGTGTATTTATTCATGGCTTTAAACTAAAGTGCATGAGTTAAATTCTCCTCGACATGTGGGGAAATTGCATTACATGATTTGGAGCTGTTTTTAAGGATTAAAAACACATGACGTAGAATGATTTCATGTATAAATGCTTTTGTCAAATAATTTAAATGAAGCTAATGGGCCGCTAAAGAAGAAAATTCCTTAGATTGATTTACTTCTCATTCATTACACCCTTCCCTGGGCTGCCACCTTATCGTGGTGAAGGGGTTTAAGTGTACCAATGATCTTAGGAGCTATGTTGTCCAGGGCTTCAAACCCTGGCCCAAGGCAAACCGGTCCTAGGTGAGGGATCAGAGAAAGCACAGCCCAAAGACCCCTTATGATGATTAACATAACTGGACCTGATGTTCACTTACGCGGGGCTCCACTCTGGAGTCGGGCCTGGAGGTGGGGCTCGTTGGTGAGCGCCTGGTGGCCGGGCTTTGGTTAATGGAGTCCGGCCGAGCCCAGCCCAAGACGGGTCCACAGGTGTCCACATGTGTCCCCATTCCAATGGGCTCACAACCCATAGGAGGGGGGAGAAAGGGGTTGGGTGCGATGTGTTTCGCGTGGCGGCCGGCAATGGGGACCTGGGCGAACCGATACCTGGCTTCAGAAGCTGACTCCAGGGGCGTGGAATGTCACCTCTCTGGTGGGGAAGGAGCCTGAGTCGGTGTGCGAGGCAGAAAGGTTCAGGTGTCGCCTTAACGCACAACTCTGACTGTGAAACCAGTCTGCTTGAGAGGGGGTTGGACGCTCTTCTTTTCTGGAGGGGGGGGCAGTGCTCGCTCCACAAACACTATATACAGTGGGGGTGGTGCGCTGTTGATCATTGTGGATTGTTGGGCGGAGTACTTCGAAGACCTTCTCAATCCCACTGACTCATCTTCTATTGGAGGAGCAGAGCCTGGGGATCTGGGGTCGGGCTTTCCAATGTCTGGGGCTGAAGTCACTGAGGTGGTTAAAAAGCTCCGCAGTGGGAGGGGTCCGAAAGGGTGGGAGGGCTCCGAGGGGTGGAGGCGATTCGGCCGGAGTTCCTCAGGGCTCTGAATGTTGTAGGGCTGCGTTGCTAACACGACTCTGCAATATCGCATGGCCATCAGGAGCAGTTCTACTGGATTGTCAGACTGGGGTGGTGGTCCCTCTATTCAAAAAGGGGGACCATAGAGTGTGTTCCAACTTGTTCGTGAATGTGGATCGACAGCTGGATTGGTGTGGTGTCGGCAGTAATGCAAGCACTGTACCAGTCTGTTGTGATTAAGAGAGAGCTGAGCTTAAAAGCAAAGCTCTTGATTTATTGGTCGATCTACATTCCCACCATCATCTATGGTCACGAACTTTGGGTAGTGACCAAAAGAATGAGATAGCAGATACAAGCGGCCGAGATGAGTTTCCTCCGCAGGGTGGCTGGGCTCTCCCTTAGAGCTATAGTGAGAAGCTTGGCCATCCGGGAGGGGCTCAGAGTAAAACCGCTGCCCCTCCACCTTGAGAGGAGCCAGTTGAGGTGGCTCAGGCATCTGATTAGGATGCCTCCTGGTCGCCTCCCTGGTGAGGGGTTCCAGGCAGGGTTCCAGAGGTAAGTCTGGGTTTCCCTGTGTCGGCTGCTTCCCCAGCGACCCCACCACGGATAAGCGGTGGAAAATGGATGGATGGATCAGTAATATCTCCCTCAGGTCCTGCTGAAAATTTAATACAAATAAAAAGAAGCTGAAATACTATATGGACGTACGGAGGCCAACCCAGTTTTTTTGGTATCGGTTCAGTCTCACTTAAGCATGTTTGTCCAAACAGTAGAGAAGTAAGCACTGTGTCTATCTGCAAGATTGTGTTTCATATCTCTTGCTACTGCTGTTGTAGGTTATACTCTTACTTGACTTCTCTCGTAAAATAAAGATCACAGATCAATTTAATTCCATTTCGACCAAGACACAAATGCATTTTTTTTCAATAAAAGCTGGAATTGAAATGCTAGGTTGGTAGTTGGCAACACCTTGTACATGTTCTAATACCACATACATTCATTTTTAACATAGCTGGTGCGTTCCCTCTAATTTGGCAGATTTAAGAACTAAAGTTTTTTGTGGAATCCTTACACCAAATAGCAAATGCAATTAATTTGTCTATGCAGATGACAAAAATAGCTGATAACAGCAGGAATAAATAACACAAAACAGTTTATTCTGCATCTTGGCACAATGTATCTGGGCCCTGAGGGAAGAAGCACAAACTCAAACTCAACTGACGGTTTCGGTCAGCCAAGATCGCTCTGGTTTTCCATTGTGTAAAAAATCTTTTCATTGAAGCTGTATTTTTCAGCAACACTGGGCATTAGCAAAGACAGCTGATGAATTTGCATGCTACAAATGATTACTAATTTTAAATTTTCTCCCTAAAAACCATATACATGTAAATTAGAAGACCCGTTTTGTTGAGGTAAATCTATCTGTGCCAGCGCAAACTAGAGGATTTATTATTTTATTGTATGTAATAATGAATAACAACACCGATCTATATTTTTGCTATTCTTGTGACCTTACTATCAAAAATGTGACAAATATTTTTCAAGACCTCATTTAGAGGCTTGATTGTGACTTTGAAGTATTATTGATCACAAATTATTGTTTGGAGCATTTAATTCTGTTGATAACTAATGTAAATCACTAATGACACTATGATAATCTCATCCGTCATTCCTCAAGTTAAGATTCAATTTACAGTTTTCTTCTACTAGATTAGGCTCTCTTTTTATTTTTCATCTAAACTGACTCGAATGAATATCTACAATTACAACCTGCCTCTTTTTAAAATGTATTTATTTTCAGCAAATTCAGTTAAAGCCATCTTAGTCCAAAGTAATGTGCTGATGGTGTATGCTCAGTGCACCTGAGTGATTTCAATATGGATTTCACAAAAATATAAGTTCTTAAGAGGCACTTACATAACAATCCAAGTAATCTTCATGCATGGTTAAGAGGACACAACAATCCCATTTCCCACCCCCCACCCCCTCCATCTTTATTGACATTCACTGGAACATGACAAACAAGGCTGTGCATGCCAGTCAGTGGTCACTGAAAATATCCTCTTTCACCGAATCAGACTGGAGCACACATTGATTGTTATTAGTGGTGGCAGCACTTGCCAGAGAGGTAACAATTATTTCGGTTGTTCAGCAGTCAATCTATATCAAATTTGTGCTCCAGTTTACTTGGGGGGGCGGAGGGCCTGAATCAAGCTGCTCCTGTGAATCAGCCTTAAGTTTGTAAACAACTCAACCGTCTGCCTCATTTTCAGTGGTTAATAAATGGTCAAATACTAATGCTCATTAGAAGCAAATAGTGCATGCAGCTAACACCCGTCCTTAAAAATACAAGAATAAAGGCAGTCCTGGCATCACCACCTCTTTGCTGCATGTGGCTACTCAAGCCTTCAAGTCAAGAGCAAAGTCTCACCAATCATTTCTCCATATTTTTCTTACACATAGTAACAGGTCATGTGGTGTTTACACCATCATCCTCTCTTTCTGTTATCAGTTCTTTTGATTTACATGTCAACTGCACATTCATATATCCTCTAAACTCTGCTGTAAATCTTTATGTCCAATACTGACACCAGGTGGTGTAGGCAGGTCACTGGGTGATTAGAGATTAATAAACCAACGGCTTTCATGGCTTTAGAAGCAGCAGCAGCCAGGCTTAGAAAGCCTTACACTTGATTGGAATAAGTCACATTTACTGACCGCTGATCTCCCACTCCATTAGTTGCAGTACATAAAGGCCATTAACCTAATGTACTCCAGGCTGTCCTGAAACTGGACTGGCCCAGCATCCATCTGAAGAATAGCCCCAAATTTAGCACAGTTTTATAATAATCACTGCTGATTTTTTGTTCAATAGACATAGAATTTTATTAAAAATGTTGGCATAGGCACGGGTCCAATGAAAAGTATCTAAACCATTTAAAAGCATCTAAAATAAAGCTAAATAATTTATGTCGTTGTTAATGATGCACATTTTTCTGCCTCACAATTTGTATGAAATCTGCCTGAAATGTAGAGGTCTGCCATCCCACAGGATGTACAGGGTGACCACAAGGGAAAACACTTCTAGGTGCCAAAAGAGGTAGATTTGCATAGACATTTTTGGGTATTTGATCCTTTGTCATTTGAAGAACTTACAGTTATTGTTAACTGAAGTTAAAAAGTGACACAAATATTAAATGATCAATGTATCATAACTAAGGGTAACATGACTTGGCTCTCAACATACAGCCCAGAACAAGCTTTGAACCTGAGCACTACCTTTTTGCGCCTTAACTGATGAACCACTCAAGCTCTGACTTGGATGTCTGTACATGTTAGAACAAAACAGCACATTACAGTATAAGATGCAGACAACTAACAGCCAGGAACACATCTATACATTTTATTTTCTTCTGTTAATTTTATAAAGATACATTTAACCTATTACCTAATATGGTTTTGGAGGAATGAAGACTTTTGCATTGTCATTCATCAAGTCAAAAAGAAGGCAACAACCCTGGAGTCTGTGTTAAAGCCTGCCAAACACAAATGATAAATGCATATGGAATTAGGAAGATAGCTGGTCTGCACCTGTATCAGCCTGGAGACAAAGATCTCATCGAGAGAGCACACCAGGAAATAGAGACACACAGTCAGATCTCTGCTGCCATCGGAATTAGATCATAGGCGTCTCCGTCAAGCCAGTCAACAAGAGGCCTCCATGAAGAGGAAAATAACTAACCTCAGTACAGTATCTCAAATGAACCTTCAAATCTATTATGTCTTGGAACAACTCAAAACTATTCAAATTCTCTCTCTTATGTCAGTGCCATGTTGCTCAAAGATGTTATTTGGATATTTCTAAGTCCAGTTTTATTTAATTTACACTTTAACTATGCAATTTATCACTGGTAGTTAATCGGCTCTGTAATTATTTAGAGGCATAGATTTGAGATCACTGGTAAAAATCAACCCTTAATGGCTCCACCAAGCCAATCGTGCTGTTCATTGCCTCATTATATTACATTTTTTCATTACGTTTCTTCTTCAACTTATTCAAATAAAATCAATAAAGTAAATGTAGGTAAAGCAGACAATTGGGCAATGTCTTACAGTGAAATTGTGAGTTTTTGGCACCTCCTCTCTGCCATTAAATTGAATTTTATCAGCCTCTACAATCTGCCTTCAGCTCGCTATCAGCCAGTTAGCATTCAATCATCAAAAAGCATGATGAGATAAATGATCCAGTTGCAAGCATCTTAGAGGACTCCATATCTGCTTTTGAAAAGGACTCGTCTGGGGGGACCTAGACCCAGACAGGTCCTCACCACTGCCGGGCACTTATCACCAAGGGACAACATGCATTTCACTGTTTTTTCTTTTGTCTTTTTCGACATCAAAACGAAAATCATATTGAGCTTCCATAATGCAAACACCACCCTCTGTCAGCTACCTGAGCTTGTGAGGTGCATATTCTCACTGACAAATACAGAACTACCTGTCTGCTGAGGAACAGTTGAGATTCTGTCTGTTCTATCTCTCTTTCTTTTATGTTTTCTCTTTGTGGATTCAAGGTTTACAAAAATTTTAAACAGTCATGTTTTTTGTTGAATTGAGTCGTGCTTTCCGACCTCCTTGTCTGGTAAGTGCTAGCTGTCAGTTAACTGAGCCCCAGTTGAAAAAATAAATACATATTTTTTTCCAGTTAGGGGGATTTTTTTCTTTTATTTTTAGTAAATAAACAGATTGACAATATCTTGCCATAAGAGATCAAACGCTATCACCTGTCAATTTAAGACTTCATTGCTTTCTGCTCAAACATGTCTGATGATATTACCTTTTTTTGAATTTGCACTTTATTCTGTAAAGAAAAATCTCTTCCACTTTTAAGAACCAACTTTTAATTTAAGAATGTACCTCAGAGATTAATCCGCATGGCAAGGATATGTTCAATATAACTGACTGAAAAATTTAATTAATGAAAATGATCAAATAAGGAGATAAGTAAATAAGTTTTCTCCCAAGCAGCGACTGTGTCGAAACACTATATTTATCAATATGGTGTTAACATGGTGATCAGTCTATCTAATTTTGGCTATAAAATGCCATCCCTTCACTAAGAACTCTTTAGAAGCAGGAAAGTTTCATTCTGATCAACTCATTATAATTGTACTCTTGTTTTCTGTAAGGAATGTACAAAAGTATGTGAGCCACTTCTGACAGAAGCTTAAATTCAAGTTTCTATACACAAAGTGCGGTAAGTTTTATATGAGTTGAATTTCACTATCTCATTCGTGTTCATGTTCAAGGTGTCATTCATCAAAACTCCACAAGAGCACATAATGGCGCAATTATATAAATGATGATTGGCAGTCTTAATAGCATCATATTTGTGGAGAACCTTTCAAAAGTGTGTGTATTAGCATAAGCATCACAGATTAACACGGCAGCCAAGCAGCTGCTCTCACCGGGTGGCCTGAAGGATAACAACTTTCAGTGATTTGGCGTAATCAGAGAAAAAACGTCTGTCTTGAGGTTGAATTTGAAAAAGTCAGTAAAGCAGAAGGTGGTACAGAAGGGAAGCCAAAAAGTCTGATGCCAATTTATGAGAAGAGAATAAAACTAAGTTGTTAACAAATTTGTATTACTGTATTTGCGCTTTGCATAATGAAGCTATGATGGTGACATTGGTCCTTGTTTTGTCCACGATCTGTTTTTTCCTAATGTGGTGTATGTCCACCATATGATGATCTCTAATATTTGATGTAATTTACAAGGAATATGCCCTCAATTGACCTTTGAACAGATGTTGCCTTGGTTAACTGCTGAATGTATATTAGGATTTACAGAAAAAAAGTCAATCCCACAGTCAGAACTTTGCTAATAGATGACTGAAAAAAGATGCCATGAACACTTTAGCAGAAAATGTTCCTGCTTCCCGGACAACCGCATGTACCAGAGGTGAATTTACACAGTTTTTGAATGTTTTCAATTAGTGCAGCAACATTTTACCAGGCATTAAACACTGCCAGTTGACAAAGCTTCTTTGTTGGTTTGAAACAATAATGATATACAGTAATATCAATAGTGAACCAAAAATAGACTGCACCTAAATGAGTATTCATTTATGAGAGAGGTTTAGAAATCTTTGACTTTGTCTGAATTTTGAAATAAGGTATCTCTTCTATGGAAAACCAGTTATTTCAGACTTTTGAAGAACCAAGAAAAGCAACATTTGAAGAGGCTGTAAGTGTATAAGAGGCACGAATCCTGATATGCCTCCCATTGCTTTCTGTCTTTGTGTGTATTCGCATCCCACAAATATGCTCCAACTAAAACCTCAATCCACCAGTTTACCAGAGCATTAGACCTGTAAAATGTCTGACATATTTTTGTTTGACAGTTTATTCCCTTCTTGTGGCATTTCTAATTTGAACTAACTGAAGCAGGTGTCACTCTCTGCCAATCCAGACGCTCAGCCTGGCTTTTCATTACAGGATCCAGGATTGCAAGGTAAGTGATAAATTGGTTATGTCTAAAGTCAAATTATACTCACGTCTTTGCTATTCAATTCACTTATCAAATGGAGAAATGCCAGGTATGTGGAAAAGGAATGTTCCAAGATGCTGCTTCTGCTGAAAAATAGATTCACAAAGAGGGAATCTCATGCTAGATTGCCTGCCAGTTTCTGGTCTAGGCAGTAACGCAGAGTCCAGTTGCTGACATTCATGTAAAGCTTGATGGCAAATGGAATGGTCTCAAACCAGAGAAGCCAAGTATCCTTCTATAATCATTTAGCAACCACAAAACTGTAGCTTCCATTTGGGCAAGGAATAAAATGGTAAATTTTTAATCATGCCGTTAAAGCACTTGCAGATTCTGATTGAACACGAGTCCTACCGCACATATTGATGTTAAATAGGATTTCTTAGAGTTCCATTATTGGTACAATTGTCTCTTTGTCAAGGAACTCAGTCAAGATTACAATAATAACTTACCAAGCTTGGTTCTGTTCAAGGAAAAACTCATGCTTTAATCTGTCCGTC